>JADBJO010004478.1:110000-195000 GCA_016801955.1 Conus betulinus
GTGTAAACAGAAGATGCTAAAGAGTGTCTAGTGTCGCTATATATGTGCTAAGGTTACGATGTTTCCTGTTTTCCGGCTGTGAGTCACTAAACGTGCAAACAGTGTAATGTTTCCTTTTTTTTTCCCTCCATCTGTGGGTCATTAAACGTGCATAAGGTACAATGTTCCCTGTGGTTTCACCTGTGGGTCACTAAACGTGCATAAGGTACAATGTTTTCTGTTTTCCAACTGTGGGTCACTAAACGTACATAAGTTACAATGTTTTCTGTTTTCCAACTGTGGGTCACTAAACGTGCATAAGTTACAATGTTTCTGTTTTCCAACTGTGGGTCACTAAACGTGCATAAGTTACAATGTTTTCTGTTTTTCACCTGTGGGTCACTAAACGTGCATAAGGTACAATGTTTTCTGTTTTCCAACTGTGGGTCACTAAACGTGCATAAGGTACAATGTTCCCTGTGTTTTTCACCTGCGGGTCACTAAACGTGTATAAGGTACAATGTTCCCTGTGTTTTTCACCTGTGGGTCACTAAATGTGCATAAGGTACAATGTTCCCTGTGTTTTTCACCTGTGGGTCACTAAACGAGCCTAAGGGCACAATGTTCCCTGTGTTTTTCACCTGTGGGTCACTAAACGTGCATAAGGTACAATGTTCCCTGTGTTTTTCACCTGTGGGTCACTAAATGTGCATAAGGTACAATGTTCCCCTCTGTTTTCCAACTGTGGGTCACTAAACGAGCCTAAGGCACAATGTTCCCTGTGTTTTTCACCTGTGGGTCACTAAACGTGCATAAGGTACAATGTTTTTCTGTTTTCCAACTGTGGGTCACTAAACGTGCATAAGGTACAAATGTTCCTGTGTTTTTCACCTGTGGGTCACTAAACGTGTATAAGGTACAATGTCCCTGTGTTTTTCACCTGTGGGTCACTAAATGTGCATAAGGTACAATGTTCCCTGTGTTTTTCACCTGTGGGTCACTAAACGAGCCTAAGGCACAATGTTCCCTGTGTTTTTCACCTGTGGGTCACTAAAAGTGCATAAGGTACAATGTTCCCTGTGTTTTTCACCTGCGGCTCACTAAACGTGCATTAGGTACAATGTTTCCTTTGATTTCCAAACTAAACATACATAATGCACAACGTTTTCTGTGTTTTCCAGCTTTTTAAGTCACTAAAAGTGCATAAGGCACAATCTTTCCTGTTTTAGTTGGGGGGGGGGGGGGGGGGGGTATGAGTCACTAAACGTGCATAAGGTACTTGGTCTCTTTGACATAAGGTACTTGGTCCCTTTGCGTAAGCCACAAAGCCTGTGAATACACGAAAAATGAAAGGTTCCATACTTACATGTCAACAGCAGTGATGCCACAACCACAGCACTCGCTTCATCCCCACTGCTCCTCAAGCTAAACAGTTGCTTCAGATCATTCCTATAATTCAATTTGGACGAGTTACTCTAACACTCTCGCCAATGACAAAATGCTAACACGCTCACTGGTGCCATTTCAACAGGCCTGCAACTAAACGTCTAGGCATTCCTGCCGTTCATAACAAACGAGAATATCCTTCCATACACCGCGAGCTGTTCTCTGGTCTCCGGATCAGGGACACACAGGCAGTACCCCCTCTGATTATCTCACTGCCCACGGGTGTTCAGACCTGAAAAGAAATTGTATTTATTTGCCTTTTCAACCCTATGAATGAGACTTTTTAGACGTGCGAAGGCCTGGTTAGTCAACCCTAACCTGCTCTATGGAATCTTAATCCGCTTTACTTCTCAACAAACTGTGTTTGGACTTATTAATCAGGACTGCCGCGGTGGGATCAGTTAACACTTTCGTGACTGAGTGTGCCACCAACAAACTGTGCTGCGAATCTGAGTCCACCACCGTTATAAAGGGTTACGCTCAATACAGAAAAAAAAAGACTAGCTCTTGTAGGCTTGAGTGACAACAAACACATGTTATTAACCTTCGTTCGCACATGGAA
This sequence comes from Conus betulinus, assembly GCA_016801955.1. Taxonomy (NCBI): domain Eukaryota; kingdom Metazoa; phylum Mollusca; class Gastropoda; order Neogastropoda; family Conidae; genus Conus; species Conus betulinus. Next base: position 111,988 of record JADBJO010004478.1, read on the forward strand.
AAAAATAAACATAACCGCTGATTTCTGAAATATTTTGAGTGTGTGTCTAACCAGCTGTGTTGTTTTCACATGTAGCAGCCTCCATCACGAAAGCATCAAGCATTGTGGGCTCAGCTGATTTGATATTGGCGTACAAGAGCAGGGCGTTACAGATCATATGATCACAAATTGCCGTGGGGGGTAAAGATTCTGTCGATCGCGCTCGATCGACACGTTCTCTGTGACTGCTTACATGCTCTCTCTCTCTCTCTCCTCTCTCTCTCTCCTCTCCTCTCCTCTCCTCTCTCTCTCTCTCTCTCTCTCTCTCTGTGTGGGAGAGAGAGAGAGAAAGAGAGAGAGAGAGACGCGTGGACATGGTACGTACACTAACATGGTACCTATACACGACGATTCACATTCACTGAATGATTGATCGACTCATTTCTGTGTTTAATCTTTTACTTAAAATTCGCTAAGGGGTACCTGCAGAGTAGTTAAGTACACAACAAAGATTTTCCATCCAGGCCATACCACCTGCACCGGGCGACACACAGTGTACGCTGCTGTGGAAAGATATCATTGAAGTTCCCTCACACGCAGTGTGAAAACCCTGCGGCAATGGCCCATGCGTTCAGGCAGCTGGCACTACCGTGGACTAGAGATGGAGAAAGTGAAGCAATGAACTGACGAATCTTACACACACACACACACACACACACACACACGCACACACACACACACACGCGCGCGCGCGCGCGCGCGCGCACACACACTCACACACATGTATACGCGCACACACACACGCAGAGAGAGAGAGAGAGAGAGAGAGAGAGAGAGAGAGAGAGAGACAGACAGACAGACAGACAGAGAGGACAGAGAGACAGAGACGGACGGAGAGAGAGAGAGAGAGAGAGAGAGAGAGAGAGAGAGAGAGAGAGAAGAGAGAGAGAGAGACAGACAGACAGATAGACGGACGGAGAGAGAGAGAGAGAGAGAGAGAGAGAGAGAGAGAGAGAGCCGGTTGATTGACTGATTGATTTTATCTTTACTTATTAGGATGAGGATTTTACCGATTGCATCTTCAGTTATGGACTGAATGTTGGGGCTTGGACGGAGCAATTAGTGTGGCTGTGTGCGAAAAGAGAAGCGTGGAAAGAATGGTGGATTTGGAATCTGACTGGACCCTCTTATCCCTCCCTGACCTTGCATCTGTTGTCCAGCTTCTCAGTGTTTCAGTGTTCGTGTTTTGATTGTCAGTTGCAGCGCGCGCGCACACACACACACACACACACACACACACACGCGCACACGCACACACACATACAAGAATAAAAACAACAGTCTTTTCATGTCTCAGACTTGTATTTTCAACAAATTTTCGCGGTTAAAAGTTTATTCTGCAAGGTGCGCAGCTCAGGACAAACAAGAGAGTATTACTTTTAACTGTCTATCTAACTATCTATCTATATACCTACCTATCTATCTATCTATCTTTCTATTTATCTATGTAGAAAGAAACTCGTGGAGAGCGTGGCAGCAGAGAGTCCTCAGAGGAGAAGCCCCCTTCAAGCAAGTGTTTCGGCCCTTAACTCTGACACTCTAGGGGGGTTGGGCCACACCCGGTTCATGACTCCGGATGTCCCTCTGCTGCCCCCTTTTTTTCCCCATCTCGGGACGAGCCATGGCTGGGATTCGAACCTATGCCCCTCTGGACATGCTCATTTTCCACTTAATGATTCGCGCACTAACCACTGAGCCACTGGGACACCTGATATTTGTAGGAAAGTTAAGTCTTATGAAGTTCACTTTTGTTACTCCTTGACCAGATCCAGCTTGAACACCTCTCTCTGCTGCTTCTGCCATTGCTTTCAGGGCTCTGGGTTTTTCCCTCCCTGCAACTGAGAGCTGTTTCATTAGGCTGTATGCAGACGTTCCTACAAACCCCCTAGCTCCAATTTCTGCAGTGAGGACTTTGACCTGATAGCCTTCTCTCCTCAGGCTGTTTGCCAAATCAGCATACTTTTCAGTCTTGTAGATTTGAGCTGCCTCCATTCTGTTCTCATATGGCACCGTGAGCTCGATCATGATCAGCTGCTTGGTTGACTGAGAGTGGACTACTATGTCTGGTCTCATGCCACTCTTGCTGATGATCTCTGGGTGACTCTTCCATTCTGGGAGGTCTGCAGTGCACTCCCAGTCATCTGCCCCGTCCAGCAGACTCTGCCTGCATGTTCCGAGTGGCACTGTTGTTCTTGGCCATGATTCGCTGCCTCCTGCCGTGAAGAATGTTGCGGGTGCTTTTGGAGTCCTGATTTTCCCTTTTGTGGTGTTGGTACTAGCCCAGACTACTTGTACAATCTCTTTGAGCACTTGGTTGTGCCTCCATGTGTACCTTCCTTGAGCCAGGGCTACTTTACATGAGCTAAGGACATGCTCCACTGTTTGTTTTTCATGGCAGAGGGGGCATGAAGGATCGTCTGTTTTTCCCTTCTTCACAGGTTGGATTTGAGGGCAGAAGGTCATATGCAGATCTGAGAATGAAGCTGATCCTGAGAGGGGCCATGTGCCAAATGTCATTCCAAGTGAGACTTCTTTGGAGTGCATTCTCCCACGTAGTCCATTGCCCTTGCTGGCTCTGCTGGACTGCTTCTTGGAGTCTTTGTTGGTCTTCTTCTTTTCATCATCTCCTGAATCATCATGTCTCTTTTGGCTTTTCCTTTGGCCTTTGACCACCATTCAGTTTTGGTCACCCCAGTCCTTGTCTGTTGGTCTGTGTGTGTCCTGTTATTTCTCTGATCTTGAGACTTTCTTTTGCAGAATCCATCGCCTCTCGAACTTTCCATTTTCTGCCTGTCTTCAGCTGGGGCTTGATTGTTTCTACCACCTTGTCTCCTGAGTCCTCCAGCATGCTTTGAAGTCTGATCTTCCCTGCTTTGTATTCCTCCAGGATGGATTTCAGTGGTAGTTTCAGCTTTGCTTGGCGACAGTACAGCGCTATGTCAGTCAGACAGGGTGGGACACCAAGCCATTTCCTTGTGAACTTGTTGATTTTGGATTCCATTGCCTCCACTATGCTAGTGCAGATGTCGTATATCATCAGAGGCCATAGGAGCTTTGGTATCAGCATGAACTGCAGACACCTGACCTTGTATTTGCCAGGGAGCCCACACTGGTCAATGGTCTCCAAGCCTTCTTCAGACATCTGTTTGGTTTCTTTTGTTCTTTGTGTGTCTTTCAGAGTATCATCATACCATCTTCCAAGGCTCTTGACTGGCTCTTCTATAACTGTTAGAATGGCTGGTTGGCAACACTGAAGACCACAGATTCGGCCACTTTACCTTTCCTCAGTGAGAGACTCCGTGATTTCTTTGGCTTGAACTTCATTCTGGATGAGGCAACTATGTCATCTAGCCTCTCCAGCACATGACGTGTCTCGTCTTCTCTGGATGAAATCACTGTAATGTCATCCATGAAGGCCTTGAGAGGGGGCATCTTGTATCCATCGCCAACGTCTGTTTGTCTTGCGTTGCTTGTTGCTGCTTTCAAGATGACTTCCATTGCCAACACGAACAGTATTGGGGAAATTGCACAGCCCATTGCAATGCCCACTTCCAAGTTGATCCAATCTGTTGTGTACTCCTTGGTAGAAAAGCGCGTTGAGAAGCCATTGAAGTACTTCTTGAGCATGTCGCGGATGTTCTTTGGCACATGGTACATCTCAAGAGCCAACTGTATCATCTCATTTCATGGGGTACAGATCATATCCGTTTGCCAGATCAAGCCACACTACGTCCAGGTCTCTCTTTTCTGTTTTTGCTCTTTGGATTGCGTCCCAGATCATTGTGGCGTGTTCTACACACAGCCTGGGATGCCACCTTTCTGGACTGACACATCCAAGTATTTGTTTTCCATGAGGTACTTGGTCAGCCTTGCTGCCATGACAGAGAAGATTTTCCATTCGACGTTCAGTAGTGATATTGGCCTGAACTGGCTGATGTCACTTGAGTTTTCCTCTTTGGGGATGTACACACCATCTGCCATCATCCACTGGCCGCTGATCTTCTGGTTTCTCCAAGCTGATCGCAGCAGCCTGTGGAGCCACTCCAGCACCTTGGGACATTTCTTGTACAGCTGGTAAGGTATTCCGTTTGGCCCTGGTGATGATTTGCTCTGGCTTTGTCGACCACCTTCTTGATTTCCGCCAACGTTGGAGGCTTGTCATTGAACTGTTCCTCAGGGTTGGTTGGCCACATCAGACCTTGAATGTCGAGCTTTGCTCTGTGAGTCAGAGTATGTTTTCCTCAGATGCTGCTCAAGAACTTTTTTGTCCACACTTAGCGTCCCAGATTTTGGCTGCTCAGAGTGAGTTCTGGCAAACTGGAAGGGGTCTCTGAAGAAGCGCTCTTGAGTCTTCTTCTTTTTGCTCTTCCTCTTCCTAGCAGATTCCGCTTTGCTGAGGGCGCTGTGTTTTGCTTTCAGGTCTTCCCAGAGCTTTTCCAAGCCTTGTTTTTCAGCTGGCAGTGCGGTCTTCATTTGCTTCTTGAGGTTTTTCTTTTGGACCCTGATCTTGTCCATCTCTTCTTGGCGTCTGGATTTCTTTGGAGATGTTTTCTCTTTAGGTGGTTTTGCTCCATAGGCGTCTCTACATGTAGCATACACAATGTCCCCATATGTGGCTAGTTTGTGTTCCAGGGTGCTTTTCCCTATCAGTGCATCGAGTCTTTGGACGATTTGTGCATCCAGTTTCTCCCAATCTTTAGTCTCGTTTGCTCGTGGCAGAGGGTTGAATTTCAGGCGCCTGGCATCGAGGGCATGTGCAAATTCCTCATCCGAACCAACAGCGTGGATGTCCTTGGCACTGTGGTTTAAATCCTGGCCTTGGTCTTCCGACGTCTTATCGCTGATGCAGTGCGCTGCTGCTCATTCAGATGAGTCTTCACACATCCCATCTTTGTTCTGTTAATCTTCATGCCACGGGTGGTAGCGAAACGCTTTCCACAGACACATGGATATTCCATTTGGTCCATGTTCATAGTCCGTTTGGGATTTGCAGTCGTATCTATCTATCTATCTATCTATCTATCTATCTATATATCTATCTATCTGAATGAGAAAAACTGTCACAGGTTCCAACGGCCATGGCCGGACCTGGGTAATCATGATATGGAAGGGGAGGGGGGGGGGGGGGGGGGTAGATTGGGAAGAGGTGATGGCGATGTTAGAATTTGACACCGGGGACCAGATGGCACAGCCCCCTCACTAAAGGGTGCAGGTCTCAGTGGGGGCATGCGCAAAGAGCTGAAGCATTTTAACGTACAGAACTAGATAGAATGGTAGTCATGAAGGTTGACTGCCAGAACCCAGTATATATATATATATATGTGTGTGTGTGTGTGTGTGTGTGTGTGTGAGATACGGGGTTCTGGCGGTCAACCCTCAGGTCACTCTGAGTGAGTGAATAGTCACCGAAAAAAAAAAAAAAACAAACCAAAAACACTGGGATATCCGATTGTGTAACTTGGAACTATAAATTAGCCTTGCAGGATGGAAAGCCGGCTGGGCCAGGAAGTGATGCAAGTAATCCTCTAACCGTAAAAGGAACAAAACACGCTGGGCAAAAAGAGAGAACATTTTCATGTTGAGGATAATAGATACGCGCCGAAGAGGGTGGCTTTGTTTTTGTCTTTGGTTGTTTGTTTGCTTCTCTTTTAACGAGACTTTGCCCTGAATACTGTAGGGCTGTTACGGATCAACGTACAACGTGCAAACCTATTAGTCACTTCAATATGATGAAGGAAAGGCGGCGGAGGGCAGAGTGGGGGTTAAAGGTGTTCGAATGAAAATGTCCGAACTGGTACCACCATATGTAACCAGGGAAAAATCACAAGGACACATAACTAGGATGAAAGGGGGCCGATAGAAAAGTCAGTCGAGTTACAGAAAATGTTTAAGCAAGTAGAAGATCAGCAACATGAAAATGAGCACGCATAATTTATGTAATGACTAGCCACACACACACACACACACACACACACACACGCACACACACACACACACACACACACACACACACACACACACACACACACACACACACACACACACACACACACACAGGGAGAGGGTTGGGGGGTGTGTGTCAGGTACACACACACCAAAGATCGTGGCAGACGACGAGGTGGCGTCAAGAGACCATGAGAACGACAATACACTAAGATAGGAAGCGAAAATGGCCATTGTTTGTTGTTGTTGTTGTTGTTGTTGGACGCTTGTCATTTGAAACCTATTTGACAGCGGGACTTGGTGTTGAGAGAGAGAGAGAGAGAGAGAGAGAGAGAGAGGAGAGAGGGAGAGCAAGTGTAAATAAGTTATCTCCCATGATAGCATTCAAAATGGACGACGGTGCAGACCGGAAGACATGCATCTAATTCCGAAAAAAAAATTGTTGCTAATTGCACCAGTCTCGTTAAATTTTTTTTTCTTTCAGTTTGTTCTGTGCCTTCCTTTTGTAAATTCTTGACACCATCAGACTGTAAAATGGATCGGAAAACAAACTCCAACCAGCCAGGAAAGTTCGTCATCGTCACCTCGTCAGAAACTGAAAGCAGCGAGTCGAGATTCACTGTCGGCACCCGAAGAGAGTTCACAGCAGAATCGCCTAGTCTTAGCTCCAAGGAGAGTGATGGCTCGCTTCAAAGTCTCTCTGTTCTTCTGCGTCTTCCTCATCGGAGAATGTGGAGAGCTTCGACATGAAGGTTAATAGTGACACAATACCTCAAAACACAAGATAGAACTTCGCAAATTTGTTGACTGTCTGATGTGCCCATTTTGTCCACGCCCCAATATACCCATTCCCCTTAGGACAAGATAGGGATGGAGGTAACAGTGATGGGAATTGCGCGCTTGTGTATGTGTGTCAGTGAGAGTGTGTGTGTATAGTATATGCACACGAGAATGTGTATGTGCGCATGCACGTGTGTGTGTGTGTGTGTGTGTGTGTGTGTGTGTGTGTGTAGCAGTAGTAGAAACAACAAGCCTGGAAATGCCCATGTTTCATCTCAGTACTCTTGTCCATGAAGTAAGGAAAAGCAGCTGTCTCAAAATAGCATTCCCATGGGTACAAACGAGTTTTGGAGAGAATTACTTTTCTGTTCTCCAAGCATGGGTTTGAACGCGGATATTGCCGCTATTTTCTTCAATGGCGATATGTGTTTTGCATACCCCAGAGAGAGAGAGAGAGAGAGGAGACGAGAGAGAGAGAGAGAAAAGAGAGAGAGAGTGCTGGGTCAAATTGGGTCATTGAATTTTGGGCCATGGGCACATCAGTGCTTTAACAGCTGCCTCCTCTCCTACTTCTCTTCCACCCAACCCAGCATCATTGTTTTTCATTGAAACTAAAAGAATACTTCTCCGTGATTAAGTGTTCTTTGACTAAGATTATGTATATATATTCTTTTTAGTAGCTAAGGATCAAAACTGTAGTCCCACAGAATAGACAATAGTGATGTAATCACTGTGTAAAGAAGAAGAGAAGAAAGGAGTGGACTGCTAAAGTAGTATTTTGCCAAAATTCTGTAAAATGTAATGTCTTTTTTCTTTTACTGATGATGCTCAGGTCAAAGTCTCAGTTTAACTTCACTTCTTGAACTGTACGTGTTCCCATCTTCACTATGAGTATGAGCACCCAGGGCTGTAATGGAAGTCATTCCATCTAGATTGTCTCATCAGTTAATTAAACCCAAGTCTTATCAGATACAGGGAGTGGCTTACTTTCCCCACATCAATGATAATCAGGCAACTTGCATTTGGGATCCTACTGATTCAAAGCCCCACTGCATTACATCATCAAAAAGGAGCTTCTTTCTGTCAGATTAGAACTCAGGCTGGTTGGAAAACAAACTTTAGTGTTTGCTTGGCAATGGCATTTGCTGAACATTTATTTAGGCATTCTAAATTCACTTGATCTTCAGACTTAGACTTAGAGCTTGAAATTGTGTGTGTGTGTGTGTGTGTGTGTGTGTGTGTGTGTGTGTGTGTGTGTGTGTGTTTTGTGCCAGAGCAAAAAAAAAATTGAAGACTTTATATGTGAAATTTTTATTAGATGTCCCTGTTGATGTTGGACCATTGTGATATATTCGATTGTTTGCAAGTGAATGCTGAAAGAAGGAGGCCACAAGTGATGGTAATAAGATAACATGCTTTTGTCGTTCATATTAAAAAACACAGACACACACATGCATGCATGCACACATGTGCACACACACACACACACACACACACACACACACACACACACACACACACACACTAAAATGAGAGCCAAACACAACAGTTCAGTTTTTTCTTTATTTCATTCACAGTAATAAAGTGACATTGAATATTCATGAAAACAACCAGATGAAAAAAGTTCCACAGCAGATAGTGCAGCACATAACAAGGAAGTTACCCTCAAATGCATTATCAGGATGTGAACCATAATCTGTTTTTCCTGACACTGACAGCATTCATTTCTATGAGTATATGAGACTTATTGTTCACTTTTGAGGCCTTAAAAAGATTTGCATGACATCACCCGCAGGCATGGAAACAGTTCAATGGTGTGTAAACAAGTGCATTAATATTTAGTGCTATTTTTATAATTAAGAAACATCTGTTACTATTCTGTCTAGCAAAAGCCAAACATTAAGGCATCCCGCTTTACACCTTCTTACTGCTACAGTGTGCATGTACTTGATACATTTTGTATAATTTAGTGTCCACAGTATCTCTTGTGGCAGTTCTGTCTCTATGATCAGCAAGAATTCCCTCAATTTCAGCAGTGCTGTCTGTGATTGTTGTCACTATCACAGTATCAGTGAAACAAAGGTTCCTGAAAACAAACAAGTAAACTGCTTTCGGCTAGATGTGGTATTCATCCAGTAATACTGACATTCACCTTTGTTAAAAGAGACCATTTCTGTTCTATAATATCTGGTACATGTCAGTAGAATACATTTTTAATCAGTTGCCATGTTTTTTTTTTTTTTTTTTTTTTTTGACTGTCCGATTCCTGTTGTACAGCCAGACTTGGGTTTGAGTTGTTGCATCCTTAGGACTGGCAATCCACATGAAGCAGGCAGCACCATGTGGTCATGAGGCTACCTACCAGAGGAGACACTGCACTGCTACCAAGTTACGTTAGCGTTCATAGGTGCCGGCTGTGATCCATTCAGGAGACCTTTTACTTAGCTTAGCACCCTACTGGCAAAACAAGTTACTAGCTTCTGGAATTAGTTTTGAATAAGATTCCCTGTTGGAAGGCTTCCATCCAGTGACAGTCCCTGTGAACTTGCAGATCTAAATACAGATGATTTTAAAATTAACTCATCAGTGGCATGAAGGTGGAGAGCAGATTGAAAGTTAGGTCACAATGAAAGCAGGGCACAAAACCATTGGATTTGAGAGTACAAAATTTGAGACCACTTTTTTTTTTTTCTTAATCAATGAAATTAAATTTAAAGATGTTAATGAAAGGGATGCTATGGGGTCCCAGAGACAACATGACAGGATTGTACTCTACGCTTTGTTTTACAATAGATCCTGGTTCAACCTTGTTTGTTGCTCAAGAAATTAGAGTGACTCTTGGAATCCAAGAAACACACCTTGCAACTGTAAGTGGATGAAACTGGTGTTTGTTTCCAGTCTTCCTATTTGAGCTTTTAGCACATTAAGCTCTACGTACTAGGAGCTGGCCTGGTTACGAGAAATATCCTACAAACAAAATGCATCTGACCAGCCGCTGTGGCAAAGTGTTAGCGACACAGACTTCTGGCTGGGAGGTTGTGGGTTCGATTCCATCAGAGCCAGGTTGGATTTTTTTGCCTCGACCAGCTTCCTACCAAGAGTTTAGTTTGTTTTGGGCTCAGTTTGGAAGACTGGGACCACACAGTTGAGTTGCATCCACGTAATGGATACGTTTCTGACCTACACTGCAGGTGTCTGTATCTCTTGGGCCTGGTTAATGCTGAGATATATTTTGAAAGTAAGTGTAGAGTACAGTCCTGTCATGCAGTCACAGACTGGAATGGAAATCAGTAGCTACTAGCATCATCTTCATCATCCTCATCCTCATTGATCAGCATTAAAAAAGTCTTAAATTCTGTGTCCCTTCATACTCTATTCTCTTGGTGACCTCAGTTCTGATGTTCTCTCTACGTCTGTGGCCTTTGTTTGATTCCATCTGGGTCACCAGTATCGGCGAGTCCAAGGGGGCTATCGCTGGACAGATGTGGTGGTGCCCTCTGGAGGGAGAGGTCACTCACACCGACTCCATGACTAAGCAATTATTGTTGTCAGTAGGGGCTTAGTAGGTGGTGTCTTGCGTATGTTGGATCAGAACAGGCACCACTAAACACACCAAAGTGACTCAGCAGCAGTGCAGTGTCACCTCCAGTAGGGTTTCTCTTGATGACTTGACATTAACAGCTCCCTGTGGATTGCCGGTGCTGGGGCTGCGGCAGGCTGGGCTAGGTTGTGGCTGTGGATGAGATGTTTGGAATGAGCGGCGTGGGTGCACTGCCGTTGAGGTGGCACAGAAGATGGGACAGCAAAAACCCCCAAAAAAAAACCCAACCACCAAACAAACAAACAAAAAAAAAAACCCCAAAACAACCCCCCAAACAAACAAACAAACAAACAAAATGCTTCTGATGGGAACAGAACCCATAACCTCTTGGCCCCAAGCCCGAAGTGTTTACCACTACACCATAGCAGTTGGTGTTTTGCAGCGCTTTACAAAAAATATTAATCAGAAAACTGTATAAAGAGAATGATGGAAGAGGAAAGATGGTGTTATTGAAAAAAAAAAAAAACGTAGGGATAATTTTTTCACGCAGGTATAATGAGAAAAAATTTGTATGTTAAAATGAAGAAAGAAAGTGGTCATACATTAGTTAATTTTCTTCCCTCTTCATTTTTTGGGACAGGTATTCAAGAAAACCTGAAAAAAGCCCATCAGATGAGCCACCTCTACTGGAAGGAGAGGTCGTCAGAGGCAAAGGTAGACAGTTTGTTTATTGCTCCTCACTGTTGGTTGGTGTTATGAAACAAATGATTAGTTTTGTAAGTATTTTTACAGCGTTATTCTTCACATTGTTTGGTCTTCGCAGAAATGTGTGTGATAATGATGTTGATTTTATCGAGCATTTGTCATAGCTCAGAAAATAAGTTTAAGATTTGTGTATATTTTTAGTTTGCAGTGAATAAACGTTTTTGCATAAAGTTATATTGATAATGATATGTAACATAGTTATCATTCAGTCAATTCTTTCAGTGTGTTTTATGAATTCTGGACTGCTATGGGAATATGACTTACTTTTCCTCTGGGCTTACTGTGTCATTCATTGTATGATTCAGCCATGCAGTGTATTGTGTACATAGTGTATGTGTAGCTCTTACGATTGAAATTGTGTAATATGTACATTTAACAGCTGAACTGTAAGACCTGTACAATTGACATGGGCCAGTTTGTCCAGTCTGTTTAAACAAGGTGTTAGTGTCTACTGCTACACCACAGCTGTTGGTCATCGGTAGCTGTGAATTTTGTCCATGATAGCAGTCCTCCTTCCCTGTATCTTCTCCATCCCTTTCCCATCACATGATGCCTTGGGGCCATTCTTCATACAGCTCCCAATGTTGAGTGACGAATGTTAGGAATCAGATGGACTGTGTTTTGATTAAGCCAAGCATCGGTCATTCTTCTTTGCGTTGGGTCTGCAGTATTGAGAGAATGAGGGAAGTGGGGGAAGGAAATGAGTCTCTGTGTGATCTTGTTGATGATGTTGAAGAACTGGTCAAGAGATGACACAGGAAGAGAATCCCGTCTTGTATTGTTCCATTGGAAAACTTGTTGGTAGGATTCAAGACAAACTGCACACAGGGAATGCTTTGAATTTGGTCAGAAAGTGGTCAGGCCTGTGATAAATTATTTTGAATCTGTAGATTCCCATGTTGGTTAGCTGATTATTATGTCAGTCATATTGATGCTATCCCAGTGATTGATGAACCAGGGAAATAAACAGCAAGAAACATTTGGAAATAATGGGAGATGACATTTATTCGGACATCATGCTTGTCAAGGTTACTGGAACTTGGACATGTGCACTGCATCAACACTGAAGCATTGTCAGTTGACATGTTGAAATTTATGTTCGTCCAGTATGAAACCATTCTGAATCCCGGCATTCTGATTTGTTGCCAGAGGCCAAAGGAAGCGGTGGGGGTCAGTCTGAGGCATTTGCTTTTTTTTTTTTCATTCTTAAATTGGCTCCTAACATCCTAAATGTTCATGTGGCAGTATTCATTCACTTTATAAGATTAAAAAAAAGTTGTTAATGAGTCCACCAAACAACAGGGACAAACAAATTACAAGACAACATAATATAACAGTTATAACATTTGTTGAATTAGTATAAATTTTGGTTTAACATGTTAAGGAAAACGCGGTGTAGGGGACTGCAAAATATGTGGAAATTGTTCTCTCAAAATGATTTTCAGCACAATACCCCATTCAAATAGCAGTAACTTAGATTTGTTTATTCGTTTGTATATGAGAAAGAACAACTTATATACTTTTTTTTTTTTTATCCTACTTTATTCATTGGTGTATTAGAGTAATCAAGAAAGTCTGCAAATTGCAAATGTGTATTATAAAACTCCAAACGTGGAGTCAAGACTGGTTTCATGATGGGATGGTAACATTTTATTGCAAATATTGCTGACATATTTTCAAGATTTTAACTACCAGAATGGTTGAAAAGACCCAGCAGCTCTGTTCATTTTCCCTGTTTGAAAATGACGCTAAAATAACTATGATCAAACTTTGGATCCTATTTTAAAGTTGTTCAAATTTTAATTTCTGACTGGTTTTTATTACGAAATTTACATTTTGATACCTTGGCATTTATTTCCTTTTTTTCTGGTTAGTGTAGTTACTTTATTGTGTTATTAAAAGTTGTGATAAAACATACTGAATTATGGTCTTTTTTTAATTGTCTATAGTGATGTTTTTCCAGGTTATGATGTGACCTACCTGTGCCCATACAGTGGGACCAACACGGGGAACACTGTCGGTCACCAATTACAAACTCTACTTCTGTAGCCTTGATCGGGTAAGAAAGTTGTGAACAATTTAGATACAGACACTGACCATTGCTAAAAGTCATATGTTTGTAGCCTGGATTATTATTAACTCAAGTTGTGAATGATTTTCATACAGACACTGACAGTCACTAAAACTCTGTAGTAATTGGGTAGAACAGTTGTGAATGATTTCAATATACAAACACTGACAATTATTAAAGTACTTATTTATGTAGCATGGATTATTTATACCAGTTGTGAACGATTCCCATACAGACATTGCCATTCCTTAACATGTTTCTAGCCTGCATTTGTTACTACAGTAGAGAAAGATTTCTGAACGGACACTTCCAGCCATTTAAAACTTGTATGCTTGTAGAGTTGATTGTTTATCACAGTTATGAATGATCCCCATTCGACAATGCCAGTCTCAAATAACAAAGTATTGCAAACCATGATGTCCTCCTTCTTAATGTAGTCTGGCTCACAAGACTGAGAAGGAGCTGATGACTGAAAAGTTATTTTGTAGGCAGATGGTGGACTCTACAGGATAAAAGTTTTGGAGCACTTTTGATAATGTTTGAATGGTCTTTTCTTTAAAAAAAAAAAAAAAAATTTGCGCAAAAGGGGGAGAAAAAAACTGTTTACAGTCTTTAAAAAAGAGAAGAAGTTATTTATTATATAAAAAAGAGAAGAAGTTATTTATTATATAAAAAAGAGAAGAAGTTATTTATTATATAAAAAAAAGAAGAAGTTATTCATTACATAAAAAAGGGAGAGGTCCCTGATCTGCTCAGGAAGAAGGGGGAGGAAGTTGATTACATTTAGGAAGGGGGGAGCATTCAGTGCCTATCTTGCGTACATTTAGGAAGGGGGGAGCATTCAGTGCCTATCTTGCGCTGTAGCGGATGAAGAAAAGTGATTGCTCATCCATTTTCGTTGTCCTGATTGTTTTGTGTCTTGCCTGAAGGAGACCTAAGAGGTCAAAACGTATCATGTCTTGTCTTGTGATTCGTTTGTCCACGTTTTTTTTTTTTTTGCGGTGTGCTAAATTTGTTTAGATTTCCGCCTGCAGTCGTCTCACTTTGCAACTAAATCAGAAATTTCTCAAATGTTTATTTTTGTGGTAAATGTGTATGTGTAGGTTTGTTTTAGTAAACTTTTCTATTAATAAGAAAAAAGTTGTTTTTTGAGTAATAATTTCTACATAGCAATCATGAATTACCAGTGATCTAAAATCAAGGAAAGTTAAGGAAAATGAAAAGAGAGTTAATACACTGAAGAAAAGAGGAAGGAAATTGGAACAAGGAAAAGAGAATTTTTTAGGAGAGAGAGAGAGAGAGAGAGAGAGAGAGAGAGAGAGAGAGAGAGAGAGAAGGAGTGCGTTACATCAAAGACGAGGGAAAGGAAGTTGGTTGTTTTGAGGAGAGGGGCAGAAGAATGTCTCCGTCATTAAAAAAGAGGGCGAGACAGTCAGTTGCGATCAGGAAGCAGATGTTGTTTGTTAAGGAAGATGGAGAGTAAGTCTGTAGTGTAAGTCTGTTATGGGGAAATTAGTACATGAAGGGGGAAGGAAAGGAAGTCTGTTACAATGAGGAAGAAAGAGAGAACAGATGGTTGTATTCAGGAAGGGGAAGGAAAAGCAATTTAATCTCAGGAACTTGGCGCATTTTGACATGATGAAATAAATGAAAGAATAAAACAAAAGACTAATTTTTGATAAAGGCAGAGGTTTTTGGAATGATAGAAGAGTGTCTACAGAGCCACAATGTGGGGCAGTAAGTTCAGACATGATGGAAGATCTGCAGGAAATGTGTATCTTGATAAAATCAAAAAAAAAAAAAAAAAAGTCAAATCTGATTGGTTTACAGGAGCCTCCATTAATCCTGGATGTTCCTCTTGGGGTCTGCAGCCGAGTGGAGAAGATAGGTGGCTCCACTAGCAAGGGAGAGAACTCGTATTGTATGGATATTGTATGCAAGGTAGGCTTTATAAATCTGGATTTTGTGTTTATTTATGTGCCTGCATTTCAGTACATACACTCCTCTGTACACACATACATGCCTTTATTCCAGTGTTGTCCAATGTTATGATCTTGAATAAACAGTAAATGATTGGTTTTTCATCTACATGCACAAATACACATGCATGTGCAGGAACACACACATGCACACAAACACGCACACCCACATACACATATCCACATATACATTTAAACACACACACACGCATGCATGCAGGCACGCACGCACAAACATGCATGCACAAGCGCGTACGCACAAGTGCACACACACGCACTAGTGCTTATGCACGCATGCATGCACAGCACACACACACACACACACACACACACACACACACACACACACACACACACACACACACACACACACACACACACATACACACACACACACACACACAGAGTATATGCATGCTTGAAGTGCTAATATGAGGTCTGTGCATTACTGTGAAGAAACACCTTTTTTTTTTCTTGCCAGAGGAAGACGAGCAAAAATGAAAACACAGCGTGCAAAAGTTGACAGCCATATCTTCTCTGTAAACAGCACACAACAGATGTTAACTAACATCTATCTATTTTGTGTATAAACTGCACAGTGTAGTGATGTTAACATCATTTGTTTCACATTCATGAATTTCAAACTGTGACTGCTGCTTTGCTCTCTCTTTTCAGGACTTCAGGAACCTGAGGTTTGCTCACAAACAAGAGAAACCACTCCAGACGACCGATCTTTGAGAAGATCCAGCAGTCAGCTTTTCCCATCACTGTCAAAATGGTATGCAAGTTAGACATCAGCATGGATTGGAACTGTGGAAGATGATGATCAATCAGACCACAAAAAACTCAGCTGTCCTTTCAGAAGTTGTTGATGAATGGTCTTTGTCAGTTAGCGTAGATTATCAGTGTTTGGACAGCATTTTGACCTGGTAATGTACATGAAACGAACTTTATTTTGAGAGTTACGTGTCCTGAATGATGCTGGTCGAGGTTTGTGTTAACTTGTAATCACCTGAGCTTTAGAGGCAGGGACTTCTGCATAGAGTGAATGGTTTAATGAGACTGTCAGTACCTTGTTTTCCATACATTTACCATCCTCCATGCAATGAAACTGATTGATTTATCATGTGACTTTGTGAAGAAAGAGATATAAAGTGTGGGCTGTGCACTGTTCCATTCTGGGCTGTGCATTGTTCCATTCTGGGCTGTGCACTGTTCCATTCTGGGCTGTGCACTGTTCCATTATGGGCTGTGCACTGTTCCATTCTGGGTTGTGCACTGTTCCATTCTGGGCTGTGCACTGTTCCATTCTGGGCTGTGCACTGTTCCATTATGGTCTGTGCACTGTTCCATTATGTTCCATTATGTGGCTGTGCACTGTTCCATTATGGGCTGTGCACTGTTCCATTATGGGCTGTGCACTGTTCCATTCTGGGCTGTGCACTGTTCCATTCAGGGCTGTGCACTGTTCCATTATGGGCTGGGCTGTGCGTTGTCCAATATGGGCTGTGCACTGTTGCATTATGGGCTGTGTACTGTTCCATTATGGGCTGTGTACTGTTCCATTTTGAGTTGTGAATGTTTCATTTTTTTGCTATGGATTGTTCCACTTTCAGTGGTGAATGTTTCATTTTTTGCTGTGGGATGTTTTCACTTTGGGTCATTTGCTTCACTTGAGGCTGCTGTCTGGTCTGTTACAGCCATTTTTTTTTGCTTTGAGTTCAAAGGGAGCTATGATGGAGAGGACGGCTGGCAGGTCTACGACCCTATAGCAGAGTATAAAAGACAGGTAAAGATCATTTTTGGTTGGCAGGCTGTTTGCAGCCTGTACTGTTTTAATGCACTGACTTATCTAGGGACAGCATCTGTAGTGAAGTTCCATTATCGATTGGTGGCAAGCTGTTTTCAACTTGTGTTTTACTGACTTTAAAAAGAAAAAATTACTGTGCTGCCAAATAAAAGAAAGAAACAAATTATACGATGAACTCAACATGTTTCCACCTCTTTGGTCTTTTTCAGGCAAGACAAATAACATTAAAGATAATGAAAACAAAGCATGAACAGACAGTCACTTATCTCCTCAAATTGGGCACAAAATGGATGTTTTTTTTTTTTTTTTTTTACTGCATTGATCTATTTGGAGAAAGAGTCTGCAGTGAAGTTTGGTAGGCAGTTTCTTTGCAGTCCGTATTCTGATGATGTAGACCTACTGGGATGAAGCAGAGCAGAGCAGAGCAAAGCAGAGCAGAACTTCAAGAATTCACTGAGAGACGAGAGAAATTAGAAAATAGGTAAGGAGTGAAAGTTAGCACAGAGAACATCAAAATACTGGAAGAAATGAACCGCTTCAGTTCAAGTATTGTGTGTCCATTCTGAGCAAGAACAGCCACTGACCAAAAGCCCATCAAAAGGAGGTTGCCTGTGACGGTGTCTGCCAGCACAGAGAGACTTGTCTGGAAACCCACCTTCCCAGGAAAGATCACATAGGTGTGAGGGCAGGACACTGCCAGCAGAACCCAGTGAAGGTCACATTGGTGATGGCCATCGCTCTGTGTGGGTGTGAGGGCAGGACACTGCCGGCAGAACCCAGTGAAGGTCACATTGGTGATGGGCCATCGCTCTGTGTGGGTGTGAGGGCAGGACACTGCTGGCAGAACCCAGTGAAGGTCACATTGGTGATGGCCATCGCTCTGTGTGGTGTGAGGGCAGGACACTGCCGGCAGAACCCAGTGAAGGTCACATTGGTGATGGCCATCGCTCTGTGGGGGTGAGGGCAGGACACTGCCGGAACCCAGTGAAGGTCACATTGGTGATGGCCATCGCTCTGTGTGGGTGTGAGGGCAGGACACTGCTGGCAGAACCCAGTGAAGGTCACATTGGTGATGGCCATCGCTCTGTGTGGGTGTGAGGGCAGGACACTGCTGGCAGAACCCAGTGAAGGTCACATTGGTGATGGCCATCGCTCTGTGTGGGTGTGAGGGCAGGACACTGACAGCAGAACTGGAGCAAACAATACAGGCTTTGGAGTGCATCTCCAACAAGGACCATAAGACACAGGATTCACTCTGGCTGCAGATCAGCCAGTGTGCTGGGAGACATGAACCTCCTTTCAGGGTGACCAGGCATGAGTCACATAGGGACACAGCTCTAGGTTCTGAGCAGTCAACAGCTCCTGCACCTTCTCCTCTCTACCTTGTCAGGTGCCTCACAGTTTGCCAGGTAGAGATAGGTAAGGCCATGAGAGCCATTCCAAGCACATTCTACAGGGTACACTGAAAGGTTGATGCCCCAGAGATACAGTAGAGAAACCGTCAGTGTATGGCATAATGCACAACACCTCTGCCATGTTGCCCGTGACAACACGATTGGTGTTAGTCGAGTGTTCTTCAGTACGGCCCATTGACCAACTGTCAGAAAGAAATAACAAAACAACAATCATGATAATAATTGTAATTAGAAGAATAATGAAAAACAATAATAATGTGATAAAAATGACAGTGCAATGACAGTAACAATAGAAATAATAGCTATGATGATTATTGTTATTACTTGTCAGTGATATGCTGGCAGTTATGATGACAGTTGTTATTAGTTTTTAGTGACATTACTAGTCTTGGTAGTAAGACAATTCACCTGTACATAAAGACAACACAGTTCAATTCTTCTTCATCTAGCAATACAGGAATTCAAATGTTCATTGACAAATGAAGTAAGCATTCACAGGCAGTTAAAGTGTGTCCAGTTGGAATATGTTGTATGGCCAAAACCCCCCCCAACAAAAGCTAGAAATACTAAAAGGCTTCCTGTGTCTGACAAGTTTGTCCTATGCACAGTTTTTCATTGCTGCAGTGCTGCTTGGACAGTTAAATCCTTGCATAATCAGAGAAGAAGCAGACCAAGGAACTTATGGTACAGAAGAAACACATTTTGTACACCTATTTATAAGTGATTTGATCAGCATGATAGGTGCCAAAAAGTAGTAATAACTGACATTTGTATAGCGCATGTTCAAGGCACCCACTTGGGGCACTTGACAAAATGACGTAATGACATAGTTCCTTGCAATTATTAATTAGTTTATTCATCATTTGTACAGTGGCATACACAGAAAACACAAACAGTCCCAACCTATATCCATGGGTACTTTCCACATAATCATGTAAACATGCAGGCATCATGTTCATTACATATCATGGAAAATTTGCTCGAAAAATAAGCCTCTTGATTGGTCACACTGATTTTGAAAGCCCTCATAGCTGCTGTGTGTCTAGCCAGTAACTGATACATGACAGCCTATTGGAAATGTTCATTTGCTTGAACAGAAGCAGCCATGACGGCGAGTGCAAGGTGGAGAACTCCTGTGGTACAGACACTAAGGGGAAAGTTCTACAGAAATCAAAGCGAACCAAACCAAGAAACCTTAATGAATAAAATACAGAGAAGTGCTACTCTTGTGTGCAGTTGGCTGTCTGAACAGTTAATTCACACATGTGCTGCTGGTTTGAGTTCAAAGTGCACCCAGATCGTTACAGGCGATCTCGACATTAACACCACATGAATTCCACATGTCAGTGTGATTGTTCAGAATTGCCAGACTTTTAAATGATATGGTACACTTTGAGTTATCCATACAGCATGCCCATTTTTCTCCTAAACGCACCAGATTCTTGCAAATGATTCTCCAGCTTAAAGTTTCAGGATTCCCAGGGCTGAAAAAGATGAGAGTAGATACAAGTATATGTATTCCCATTAGGTCAGTATGTACATGTACTTAATCCTATGAAGCTGTTAAAGAATTGATAATCTTGGAGGGTTTTTTTTTGTCTCTAGGCCATAAAAGTATAAAGTATAAAGGTGAAGAAAAAACGTTGTTGATTATGGAGCAGAGTGTGTGAGGAGTAGCATGAGTACACTGAGAAAGTTGCATCTGAACCTGTGTGTTGGCCAGCGATGTTTGTGAGTGGTGCAGGAAGGTTTGTGTTCTATGTCAATGTTTGTGAGTGGTGCGGGAAGGTTGTATTCTATGTCAGTGTTTGTGAGTGGTGCAGGAAGGTTGTGTTCTATGTCAATGTTTGTGAGTGGTGCAGGAAGTTTGTATTCTATGTCAGTGTTTGTGAGTGGTGCAGGAAGGTTGTGTTCTATGTCAATGTTTGTGAGTGGTGCGGGGAAGGTTGTGTTCTATGTCAATGTTTGTGAGTGGTGCAGGAAGTTGTGTTCTATGTCAATGTTTGTGAGTGGTGCAGGAAGTTGTGTTCTATGTCAACAGGACGTGCCAAATGAAAGCTGGCGCATCACTCATGTCAACGAGAATTACGAGGTGGCTGACTCCTACCCTAGCATTGTAAGTATCAGGTGAAAGAGTTTATGTGAATGGATATTTATACAGAGGGTATAACAGTGTAAATCCAGGTCACAGATTTAAGTAGTAAGACAACTGAAAAATCACTGAAAGGACAGTATGTATGAGTGCTCAAAAGCACGCATGCACACACATCCACACATACAAGCACTTACACTCATACACACACCTATGCACACACCTATACCCATGCTTACCCCCTCCCACTCCCTCCTGACACCCTTCTTCTTCCATGCACATGCCCACGCACACACCAACACATCCATGTTTACACCCCCATTCCCCCTCCCTCTCTGCACACATTCAACCCCTCCCCCCAACTGTGCCTACAACTACCCCCCACCTCCACCCACACATTCTTACATACAGCTGCGCATGCTCTCATACATGCACACACACACACACACACACACACACACACACACACACACACACACACACACACACACACACACAGACACACACACACACACACTCGCACATATATTCAAGCAGGCACACACACACATTGAAGCAGGCACACACATACACACGTGCGCATGCGTACACACACACACTTGCATGCACCTACTGTCACATGCATGCCCTCTCATACACAGTCTTGAATTATGCACCACACACACTTGCTTGCATGCAGATCAAATAAGAATCCATAAACTGGTGAATGTTTTTCATTGTGAATATTCTGTTTCAGCATTTTCAGTATCCATATTTGTAAATGGAACTATGTATTTTGAATGAGTAATTCTTGAGTTGGTTTGGTGATGTGTGTGTGTATGGCTTTCAGGGTGCTTTTTTTTTTTCCCCACTTCAGTAGAAGAAAAGAAAGGCGTTTGAAGTATGTTGTCAAATATCAGACATGAGGTAGAATTCTGTTGCTGAGGCTGTTCAGTATTTTGTTTGCCGCCCATATATAGAAAGGTGTGTTTGGTGTCTTATAGTTGGTGGTACCCAAGGTTGCGACGGATGAGGAGCTGAAGCACGTGGCAGAGTTCAGAACCAGGGGCAGATTCCCTGTAAGTACACTGTCAGAACAGAGGTCAGTTCTCAGGGAGTAGACCATGGGACCTAGGGCAAGAGTAGCTTTGGTTTTAAAAGTGTGAGAGAATAAACTATAATCATTGAGGGGCCTGATTTTGCATTCAAATAGGTTGAGGTGTCACAAGGCAATGCCTTTCTCTCCTGGCGGCGGATATAGCCGCGGTTCATGATTGTCAGTTATCTCATCCTGTCAACATGAAACATACAATAATTATATTCTCCATTCATTTTCCTTCAATAAAATGTATACTTTTGTATACCTTAGAGCAATACTTGAATTTTTATGATTGTTTTTGTAAGGTTGGTGTTTTTTCCCCCCAAAATTACAAATAGTTCTGGGAGTCAAAGAGTTAAAGTGCCACATTTTCATGACCAAAGAATACTCAAAGTAAATTGTGTGTCACTGCCTGTTGAATATAACTATTGAAATGGACTGTGTGTGTGTGTGTCTGTGAGTGATTAGACTGCTTAATGTAAGTTTGATCAAGAGAGAAGACTAAAAAAGAAGCATCTTGCACTGAAGTTGATGTGAAAATGTGGAGGCAGGTGATGAAGGCACTGAGTGATGGTGTGACTGCAGGAGGAGAATCATGTTATGAGTGGACAGTGGAACCTCTCTCTGATCATGGATCACACACTGGAGGGAGTCCCAGTCAGTCAGCTACTCTGGTGTAAACAAAGGGAACATTCCAGAGATACAGGTCTTCAAGATGTGCTTTTTCGGAGGGGAGGAGGGGGATTGAGCACTGCCTCCTCTACAAACGTGTGACTGTGCATGCCATGTGTCTCAGGTTCTGTCATGGATTCACCCGGAGTCGCAGGCCACCATCACGCGGTCCTCGCAGCCCATGGTGGGCGTGGCCAGGCGACGCAATAAAGACGACGAGCGCTACGTTCAGATGATCATGGAAGCGAACGCCCAGTCTCACAAACTGTACATCATGGACGCTCGGCCTTCTGTCAACGCTGTGGCCAATAAGGTCTGTTGAAAGGAAGGGTGAAGGGGGTGGACGGTAGTGGATTGTCGACTCAAAACCATGTTGTTATGGTCATCGTAGAGTAAAGTGTCAAACTGAAGCAAGCTGGAGCAGCAAGTTAGTTCAGTTTGGCGAAATTTTTGTGGCTAACACAGCAAGCAGATGCCCTACTTTTCCGTCTTTTGTCTCAAGCAGACAGTCCTGAGTCACTTCGATTCCCTATCATTCTGTGGCCAAAGGCTTGACTAATTACACTCATGGGTTAACGCTATGTCTCACCTAGTCTTTCTTGACTTGCAGCATGTTTTTTTTTTTTTTTTTTTTTACAATTGATTGATCCTCCTGGATTTTGTCTCCTCCCCTGTCTGGCTCTCACACATCTTGGTTACGTCTGGATGAACCAGGGACAAGCACTCTGAAGGAATTTGGAACTCTGATCTTCCCCATCATTTGTGAACCCTGAATGTGGATCTGTTCAGTAATCAGTGCCGATAAGAAGGGAACATGTGTAGGACTGGCCTGAAGTAAGGCTAAGTCATGTTGTTTATAGCTCGGCTGACCACGAGGGCCATGTAAGGGCTAAAAGCCCATTCTCGTGGACTGTACATCATGGACTTAGGCATTGTTAATTGGCTGACTTTCATGGTGTGTTGAAAGGAATGGTGGGAAGGTGTTGGGGAGACAAGATTGTAGGTGTGTGAAACTGAACTGAGGGACATGCACAGACAGCTGGATATTGAGAGGAAAGTGGAGGGCATACCCTCACGACTGGCATAGCACTCGTCATTTTGTGTGTTTTGTTTGTGTCCTAAGTTTGAACTAGCCATTGGCGTATCTGTCTAAAAATAACTAATTTCACATTTGGGCATAAAAATGTTCCTTACTTCCATACATTTACTTTTATAGCATGCATCTGCTCAGGTGCTTAGTTAGTAGTCATCCTCAGTTGCTAGACTTGGGTAGCTTCTGCAGCAGGATATGTGGAATGGAATTTTCTGACTCAGTCTGGTTTTGACGTATGAGGCTGGAGTGTGGGGTCTTAGGCCTGTGTATTGGCAGCTGTCAGCTCCTTGGTCACCTTTGCAGGATAACATTTTCCTATTCACACGAGTGCCTGTGTTACACGGACACATCATTCTATGGTCACATCCTCCAACCATGCCCAGCCTGAGTCCTCTGTGTGATCTGGAGGTAGTGTACGTGACTCTGACAGTGGCGGCGTGGGCAGAAAGGTTGTGATGGGTTGTTAAGTCTGACACGTCTCAAAAGACAGAATAGGACAGGTTTCCATTTGTGCCACAAGTTAGCAAGGGGAAAATCATCTGTTTGCCCCTCTGCTTTCCCCATTATTAATGCTTTTTAGATGTAGATATGAAAAAACCTCCCATACAAGAATTTTTTTGAATAGGTGTCACGTTTCAGATTGTCTGTTGAATCATACAGTTGCCTGTAAAATTCAGACTTAATTACAAATTTTTTTTTTTTGCAAAGTGTCTAAATGTTGCTGCTAAATCTTTCTATAGAATACTAAGGAGTGAAGCCAAAAGTACAGTGATACAATCTCATCGTGATAACAAATGATATTTCTGGCAGTATGTCTATATGTGGCCGCTAAATCTTTCCATCAGATTCTGAGGAGTGAAGCCAAAGTACAGTCATACAAACCCATCAATGTGATTTATCCTCTGTGTGTGGTTCAGGCTCGAGGAGGAGGGTTTTGAAAGCGAGGAATCTTACAGAATGCAGAGCTGATCTTTCTGGACATACACAACATCCACGTAATGAGAGAAAGGTGGGTATATCTGTCTGGGTGTACAGAACATCCACGTGATGAGAGAAAGGTGGGTGTATGTTTCTGGATATTCACAACATCCACGTGACGAGAGAGAAAGGTGGGTGTATGTTTCTGGGATATATACAACATCCACATGATGAGAGAAAGGTGGGTGTATCTTTCTGGATATACACAACATCCACGTGATGAGAGAAAGGTGGGTATATCTGTCTGGGTGTTCAGAACATCCATGTGATCAGAGAAAGGTGGATGTGTCGTTCTGGATATAAACAACATCTGTGTGATGAGAGAAAGGTGGGTATATTTTTTCTGGGTATACACAACATCCATGTGATGAGAGAAAAAGGTGGGTGTGTTGTTCTGGGTATACACAGCACCAGGTGTGAGGAATGAAAGGTGGGCATATCTGTCTGGATATACACAATATCCAGGTAATGGGAGAAAGGTGGGTGTGTCGTTCTGGGCACACACAACATCTAGGTGATGAGAGAAAGGTGGGTGTGTTGTTCTGGGTATACACAACGTCTAGGTGATGAGAGAAAGGTGAGCATATCTTTTGGGTATACACAACATTCAGGTGAGGAAAGAAAGATGGGTATATCTTCTGGGTATACACATCATCTAGGTGAGGAAAGAAAAGTGGGTATATCTTTCTGGGTATACACAACATCTAGGTTATGAAAGAAAGATGGGTATATCTTTATGGGTATACACAACATCTAGGTTATGAGAGAAAGATGGGTATATCTTTATGGGTATACACAACATCTAGGTGAGGAAAGAAAGGTGGATATTTCTTTCCGGGTATGCACAACATCTACGTTATGAGAGAAAGGTGGGTGTATCATTCTGGGTATGCACAACACCTAGGTTATGAGAGAAAGGTGGGTATATCTTTCTGGATATGCCTATTATCTAGGTGATGAGAAAAAGGTGGGTGTATTGATCTGTATATACACATCTAGGCGATGAGAATAGGGAGAGTATGTAAGCAGTCAGCAAGTACCAAAGCTTCTATCCATTGCAGCATTAATCATTTTCAGGACAATATGCACATCGGTTTTTTTTCCCAATATAGGGAGATTATTTCTTGACAGAAAGAAGGTGGAGATTCCACATTGTCATGTCCAGTGGGCATTACAAAGTGGCATATATCATGAAGCAATTATGTCCCTTGACATCTGAACGGAATGCCCTGTGCATGCCTGCATCCAGTGTAAACATGCTGCAGGCTTCCAAGGGTAGTGTTGGATTGCTCCCAGCTGGATTGTTTGGCAGCTGAAGACAGCGCTTCTCTGAGTCCCACTTGCAAGCTTTGTCAGTCAATGGATGATCTTTTTCAGGAAAAAAGTGTGGTGATTGCCATTTGTGTCTGTGTAGCAAACTGCATTGTGAACGCTGTCATAACTTGAGAGTGGCATGCTGATGCTCTGAGACCAGAGCAGTGTCTCTGTTTTCTTGGGTTCTAAATATATGTTGAGGCTGAGTTATGTCAGTTTTTGTGTGTGTGTGTGTGTGTGTGTGTTTGGTGTGTGTGTGTGTGTGTGTGTGTGTGTGTGTGTTTGTGTGTGTGTGTGTGTGCGTGTGTGCTTGCTGAGGAAATTCAGACCCACTTCTGTGTTCAAAAACTGGGGTGAAATGCAGGGGGGGGGGGGGGGGGGGGAGAAGCATTAAGTTGATGATTCAGAAACAAAGTATACATGATAAAATGAGGACAAAAAGAAGTTTTCTTGTCTTGAAACTTCAGAAAATATGATCAAGAGTAGTTTTGGTAGGCAGCTTGTAACAGCTTTTGCAAGTATCTGGTAGACAGGACATTGATTAGCTAGTTGCTTTGATGAGCGTCTGTGAATCGGCTCCTCAGCGATTGGTTCACCTGTGTTGTGTGATGCATGATGGGGTTGCAGTTCCCGCAAGCTGAAGGAGGAGTGTTTTCCTGCTATCGATGAAGTCCATTGGCTGTCCAAGATCGAGTCCACACACACTGGCTGGAGCACATCAAGGTCAGGCCCTGGAACCTGTGTGCTTGTGCATGGTTTTTTTCTTTTTTTTTTTAAATAGTGTGTGTATGTGTGCGCACGCCTGTGTTTGTGCAAGCATGTATCTTTGTGCATGTGCACATTGTCTGTGTGTGAGTGTGCCTGTGTGCATGCATGCAGTGTCGCTTTAGTGTGTGTGTGTGTGTGTGTGTGTGTGTGTGTGTGTGTGTGTGCATTTGCAAATGTGCATGCATATTTGTGTGTGTATGTGTGTGTGCATGCATGCATACAGTGTTGCTTTAGTGTGTGTTTGTGTAAGTATTTACATGCATGTATGTATGTGTGTGTGTGCATGTGTGTGTGTACTCAGAGATCTTGAGAAAAGAATCGTGGGCATGAAGTTTTCAGTAAGTATGAGGTCAGAGTTTTTTAACTTCAGAAAGACAAAGGCAGCTTCTGGGTAGCTCTGGATGTGACATGGGTGTGTGTGAACTCTGCTTGCATATTCATAAATCCCCATCGCCAGCCATTTTTTCAAAAAAAGCTCTTATTGTATACCAGCATATGTGAAACGCGGATATCTCTGGAACTAAACAACCAAATCTCATGCTATTTTTTGTAAATGGAGGAGATACACTGTACTTTTATTATATCGTAACATGTTAGTAATGGTAAGTCAACAACAATTTCAATTTTTTTAGTGATTTCAAGTGAAAAAAAAAATGCAAAATAAAAAAAAAGAATGTTATGTTTCTTCTAAGCGTAAAAAAATACAGAAAGAATGCCAACAAACTCAACAATGAGGAAAAATACTCCACTCACAACTGAAGACCAGAAAGTATGGTATTTTTCCAACAGAAAAGTGCATGAAACAGCCACAAATACAACTACTCCAATAGCAGGGAACACACACACACACACACACACACACACACACACACACACACACACACACACACACACACACACACATTCTTATGCCTAACTGGTACACATGTAAGAAAGAAAAAAAACACACACACACACACACACACACACACACACACACACACACACACACACACACACACACACACACACACACACACACACACACACACACACACACACACACACGTCCCTTTCACTCTCAACAGTAATATATATATATATATTTTTTTTTATGAACACAAAGTCATTCATGTGCCTGTTGGTCTCTGAACCCTTGTCATTCAGTTGATCAGCTGTACACCCACTCGAAAGACGTCTGTGATACTCGCCTCTCACGTGTCAGTTGGCCACGCCCCCTTCAACCTCGACCAGCGAGAGTGGGCCCACAGCGTGTGTGTGAAGTTCGTTGCCTAAAGTCTTAGTTGGCTCCCTCACATAGAGTTAGTGAACAGTCAGTCAGTGTTGGCTGGCTCAACGCAAAAACACTGGGGCACACGCGGTAGGGTAGTAAGTGGGCGTCTTATCAGCCTGTCATAACAAGTTGGCAACGGTCCAACGCTTCACGTTGGAATAATTCGGTCAAGCCATCACTATCGTTCTTTACTCGTGCTGTCTGGGTCTTCTTCATCTGTATTAGGAACAACCAACTGTCTATTCAATATTCCCAGCACTTGATCTGTGGTAAATGTACGGCAAGGTCAAGTACGTAAAGTGCTTGGTGGTGACGTCATAGTGAATGGAAAAACAATCGGAATAAAGTCAATAAAACACTGAACTGAATAGTGTTCTGACAAAGCAAATGGCTGTGAGCATGAGCCAGACCATCCCCCAACTATGACGTTTATTGCTGGCTTTTTATCTCATGAACTAGGATCGTGAGAGTATCGGGAGTTAGGTCACCCTACTTTGTCGCCAAAAGGCGCCCATGGCGATCTGCCAAGTCGTCGCCAAAATGACCAGGTGATCCTGGCGGGCGCAGTGAGGATAGCGGACCGTGTGGAGAGCAACAAGACGTCCGTCCTGGTCCACTGCAGCGACGGCTGGGATCGCACTGCTCAGGTCTGACAGGGAGTGTGGGATGGGATGGTGGAGGGATGAATGATGGGATGGTGGAGGGATGGATGATGGGAATGTGGGATGGTGGAGGGATGGATAATGGGATGGTGGAGGGATGGATGATGGGAATGTGGGATGGTGGAGGGATGGATAATGGGATGGTGGAGGGATGGATGATGGGAATGTGGGATGGTGGAGGGATGGATGATGGGAATGTGGGATGTGGAGGGATGGATGATGGGATGGTGGAGGGATGGATGATGGGATGGTGGAGGGATGGATGATGGAGGGATGGATGATGGAGGGATGGATGATGGATGGTGGAGGAATGGATGATGGGATGGATGATGGGATGATGGAGGGATGGATGATGGGGATGGATGATGGGATGGTGGAGGGATGGATGATGGGAATGTGGGATGGTGGAGGGATGGATGATGGGAATGTGGGATGGTGGAGGGATGGATGATGGGAATGTGGGATGGTGGAGGGATGGATGATGTTATGGTGGGGGGATGGATGATGGGATGGTGGAGGAATGGATGATGGGATGATGGAGGGATGGATGATGGGATGATGGAGGGATGGATGATGGGATGGATGGGATGGATGGATGGATGACGGGGACGGAGGGGGATGGAAGATGGAATGATGGAATGATGGAGGGATGGATGATGGGATGGTGGGGATGGATGATGGGATGGATGATGGGATTGGGGAAGGATGGATGATGGAGGGATGGATGATGGAATGATGGAGGGATGGATGATGGGATGGTGGAGGGATGGAGGATGGGATGGTGGAGGGATGGATGATGGGATGGATGATTGGATGGATGATGATGATGGATGGTGGAGGGATGGATGATGGGATGATGGAGGGATGGATGATGGGATGGATGATGGGATGATGGATGGATGGATGATGGGATGGTGGAGGGATGGATGATGGAGGGATGGATGATGGGATGGTGGAGGGATGAATGATGGGATGGGTGGAGGATGGATGATGGGATGGTGGAGGGATGGATGATGGGATGGATGATGGGATGATGGAGGGATGAATGATGGGATGGATGATGGGATGATGGAGGGATGGATGATGGGATGGTGGAGGATGGATGATGATGATGGGATGGTGGAGGGATGGATGATGGGATGGATGATGGGATGGATGATGGGATGATGGAGGGATGGATGATGGGATGATGGAGGGATGGATGATGGGATGGTGGAGGGATGGATGATGGAGGGATGGATGATGGGATGGTGGAGGGATGGATGATGGGATGGTGGAGGGATGGATGATGGGATGATGGAGGGATGGATGATGGATGGGATGATGGGATGATGGGATGGATGGATGATGGGATGGTGGAGGATGGATGATGGGATGATGGATGGATGGATGATGGGATGGTGGAGGGATGGATGATGGGATGGTTGAGGGATGGATGATGGGATGAATGATGGGATGGATGATGGGATGGTGGAGGGATGGATGATGGGATGGTGGAGGGATGGATGATGGGATGGTGGAGGGATGGATGATGGGATGGATGATGGGATGGTGGAGGGATGGATGATGGGATGGTGGAGGGATGGATGATGGGATGATGGAGGGATGGATGATGGGAGGGATGATGGGATGATGGAGGGATGGATGATGGATGGATGATGGGATGGTGGAGGGATGGATGATGGGATGGTGGAGAGATGGATGATGGGATGATGGAGGGATGGATGATGGGATGGATGATCGGATGATGGAGGGAAGGATGATGGGGATGGTGGAGGGATGGATGATGGGATGGTGGAGGGATGGATGATGGAATGATGGAGGGATGGATGATGGGATGGTGGAGGAATGGATGATGGGATGATGGAGGGATGGATGATGGGATGGATGATGGGATGGTGGAGGGATGGATGATGGGATGATGGAGGGATGGATGATGGGGAGGGATGGGATGGGATGGTGGATGGGGATGGATGGATGATGGGATGGATGATGGGATGGTGGAGGGATGGATGATGGGATGGTGGAGGGATGGATGATGGGATGGTGGAGGGATGGATGATGGGATGATGGAGGATGGATGGATGATGGGATGGTGGAGGGATGGATGATGGGATGATGGAGGGATGGATGATGGGATGGATGATGATGGGATGATGGAGGGATGGATGATGGGATGGTGGAGGGATGGATGATGGAGGGAAGGATGATGGGATGGTGGAGGGATGGATGATGGGATGGTGGAGGGATGGATGATGAGATGGTGGAGGGATGGATGATGGGATGGATGATGGGATGATGGAGGGATGGATGATGGGATGGTTGA
Organism: Conus betulinus; assembly: GCA_016801955.1. Classification (NCBI taxonomy): domain Eukaryota; kingdom Metazoa; phylum Mollusca; class Gastropoda; order Neogastropoda; family Conidae; genus Conus; species Conus betulinus. The sequence goes on from JADBJO010004478.1 coordinate 142,587, forward strand.
GAGATGGATGATGGTGGAGGGATGGATGATGGGGAATGTGGGATTGGAGGGAGGGATGGATGATGGGAATGTGGGATTGGAGGGATGGATGATGGGAATGTGGGGTTGGAGGGATGGATCATAGGATGTGGGATTGGAGGGATGGATGATGGGAATGTGGGATTGGAGGGTTGGATGATGGGAATGTGGGATTGGAGGGTTGGATGATGGGAATGTAGGATTGGGGGGGTTGGATCATGGGAATGTGGGATTGGAGGGTTGATCATGGGAATGTGGGATTGGAGGGTTGGATCATGGGAATATGGGATTGGAGGGCTGGATCATGGGAATATGGGATTGGATGATGGAGGGATGGATGATGGGAATGTGTCATGGGATGGTGGAGGGATGGATGATAGGATGATAGGATGGTGGAGGGATGGTGGAGGGATGAATGATGGAATGTGGGAAAGGAGGGTGGAGGGATGAATGATGGAATGTGGGAAGGGAGGGTGGAGGGAAGGGTGATATGAATGGTGGTTGGGATGAATGATGCAGGTTGTGATGTAGGGATGGACCATAGCAGAATGCATGGATGTGCTTGTAAAAAGAAACCTCAAGGAATGAATGATAACAGAGCAAAATACTGTTCACCTGTTTTACATACAGATCTCCTCCTCCCTTCACTCAGACAGGAGTGATTGGAGCGCCACACTGAAAAACTCTGGAACAGAATCCTCCAGTTGTGTGGGTTGTGTGCCAAAGCCTGGGCCTCTGCAGGGGGTTCCTTTGTCCATTCTGCAGTGGTCATTGTTTTTTGCTTTCTTTGTCTGTCTTCCCCACTGTCTCCCTCCTTCAACAGTTCCCCAGAGGATTGTTTTAGCTAGGCCCCTGGATATTGTTCCCTGGCCATACCATTGTGGTCAGTCCGGTCATTGGATCTCATCTGCCACTGATAACCAGGTAAAAGCCAATTAGTGCCTTCTGCATGTGAGGAGTAAATCCACTGGAAAGGGATGGGGTTTTCCAAGTTTGACATGCGCAGGGCATGCCGCCACACGCACACACACACACACACAAAGCACAGAGCAAAGAAAAGTTTTCAGCAAAATGTCTTCAGCTTCAGACATCAAGTGAAATGTTGGGGAGAGGGGTGGTGGTGGTGGTGGAGGTGGGAGGGAGCAGAGGATGGACTCCTCAGGTTGTGGTGGACCAGTACAATCATGTGTAACATCGGCTGTTGTTCATGTCTGTGGCTGTGGTCAGTTCAGTGATAGCCAGGTCTTGGGATGGTCATTGGTCATGATGGCTATCTCCCTCCAAAAGGGAACACTGATACAGGTCATGATGACTGCCATCAGTTGGGGATCAATGAGGAAGTGGGATGTTCTGTGACTGCTGGATCACAGAGTTACAGAAATGAATGAGTGAATTGTCCCCCTGTGTGTTTCAGTTGACGTCGCTGGCCATGCTGATGCTGGACTCCTATTACCCGCACCATCAGAGGCTTTGAGGTGCTCATAGAGAAGGAGTGGGTCAGCTTTGGCCACAAGTTCCGACAGCGCGTCGGCCACGGGGAGGACAAACACTCCGACGACAACCGCTCCCCCGTCTTCCTGCAGTTCATCGACTGTGTGTGGCAGATGACACAACAGGTGACACAGTTCCCTCCCCTCCCTTTGTCTTCTTTCATGCTTTCATGCCTCTCTCTCCTTCCTCAGTTTCTTCCCCTCTACCTGCTTATCTTTTGGTGGATTTTTTGAGGGCAAAAGCAAATTAGCTGGTATCCTTACATTTGGTAATTAGCGATTGCTCCCTTTTTTTTTTTTTTTTTTTTGTTGTTGTGATCAAGCAGGTTCTAGATGCGATGCCTGGAGCTGTTTCAGCGTGAATGGCATCAGTCGTGTGTGGAAATCCTGTGAAAGAAATGCCCCCCATTTTCTGTCACTGTCTTTGGTTCTTAGATGTGTGCATTTAGAACCCATGTGAAGGAGTTGCATCTGCTGCTTACTGCTGAACACATCACTTTCAGAAATGTTCAAAAAGCATTCCCTTAACCCTTTCATCTATACTGCTGAGCTCACAGCATTGGTCCTGGCACATAAGTGGTCTCCTACTCAAAACATAAAGACGTCATTCTGTCTGACTCCTTTTCTGCTTTAACGCCACCATTGGTCATAACCTCAAGCACCCTCACTGCCAGGGACTAGTGTTTTTTCTTTGGGGTTTTTCACGTTCCGAAATGCATGGAGATATTTGTGGGTTCCATAAGATTCATGAAAATGTTTGTTGGTTCTGTGTTTTGATGCACACAGATATTTGTGGGTTCTCTAAGATTCATGAAAATATTGTGGGTTCTGTGTTTGATGCATACAAATATTTGTGGTTTCTACTTGATGCATGATGATATTTGTGGGTTCTGTTTGAATTTTTTTTTTTTTTTGTGTGCGTGTGTTATAGCTGGTATTAATGTCCTTGCCTCTCCTTCGGCTGGGATTCTGTGTAGGAGCTTTTGACAGGTCCTGATCTTTGTACTTCAAATTATGTTCAGGTGTAGATATCAACATCACTGGTAGGTGTGGGTTCCATTCTTAGTGGTCACTTAGATATCAACATCACTGGTAGGTGTGGGTTCCATTCTCAGTGGTCACTTAGATATCAACATCACTGGTAGGTGTGGATTCCATTCTCAGTGGTCACTTAGATATCAACATCACTGGTAGGTGTGGATTCCATTCTCAGTGGTCACTTCACTTGTGCCATGCAGTGCTGAGGTCTGGCACAGATGCATACTGTCACAGGCGTCAAGTGTGTGATGGGCATTGATGTGTTATGGATCTGAATCCTTGTTCATATGAATTATCTTTAAGGCTAATTACAGCGGCACTGTTCTCTGTGTGAATTTTGCATGTTTGTGTGACATCTTGTTGTGAAATGAACCATTTCAATTTTGGGTTAGCTCATGCACCTTGAGAAGACTGGGATTCATTGTGGTGACACAATTGAAGATCTGACATAGGCAGATGCAAAATGACCGCAGAAGAAGACGAAGAAGAAGAAGTCGAAAGGTGAGCTTATGGGTGTTTGCATGTTGTGTTGCCAGTTCCCCAACGCCTTTGAGTTCAACGAGCACTTCCTGATCACCATCCTGGACCACCTGTACAGCTGTCTGTTCGGCACCTTCCTCTACAACTGCCAGAGCCAGCCCTCAAAGATGTCAGTGCAAGGGGTGATGTTGTGGGGAAAGCTTGGGGATGAGGGACCAACACAGTGGCTGAATTTATCTTGATGGCCCTGGTGAACTCTGTTCTTTGCTTGCTTCTGTAACCTTTGCTGTGCTTTCTAGGTCGCACATGACCCTCAGACACAATAAAACCATTATATCGCTTGAACTTGAAAAACTGAAAAATTTAGAAGTTTTGAATTTTTATCAAGCTGGCCAGTTTGGTGTAAGTGCAAGAAAAAGGAGAGAGATAAATATTTGTGTCATTCTATCTGCACGCTTCTGATGATGCAAGTTGTGGAAGACCTATACTGCCAAGAGCAGTAATCAGACGTGGCTGCCTTTTGAGTATGGGTTGTTGGCGACCTGCATCAGTGATTAACATGTACATTTTTTAGCACTCTTTGATGAGTATGGGTCTTGTACGGCATGTGCCATTGGAAGAGGGGATAAACACAGTAACAACCAACAGTTAAGCCTGCGTTCACAGTTTGGGTCATGGGCGGCATGTATTATCAGGAGTGTGGAGCCAAAACCAAAGTTGGGGAAATGTTAATAACACGTGCATTCATGCATGTACACAGGCAGACACACAGACCCGGATACAGACACTGCACACACACAAACGCAGACAGTCAGACATATATGTACACACACACCTAAGAGGCTGTCAGGACAGACAGATGAACAGACCACACAGACAGACACAGACAGACAGACAAGCACAGCACGCACACACATATGCATGCATACACACACAGAGACACACTCGCCATATGTCGTCATTCCATTGTACTGGCATTGAGACCAGGCCATAAAATTTCAGTGACCAGTAACAGCCAGGGTTTGTTTGCATATCCCTTCCACAACCTTTGCCATTGTTCACAATCTGCTTTTCACAGGTGTTTCAAATTCAGTGAACTTTTGTGTACTTGGTATGGATTTGTGCAGCCCACACACACAGACAGGCACACTCCTCTTCTCTCTCTCTCTCTCTCTCTCTCTCTCTCTCTCTCTCTCTCTCTCTCTCTCATATTCACATGCGTATCTTTAGAAAATGAAAAAGAGGAAAGGGAAAGCGGTTTGTTTGTTTTTTAAAAGAAGAAATTGAAAAGAAAAGATAAAAAAAAAAAATATACACTGCAAAATCATCTACAGTCTTTGTAGAATTGAAATCTTTGTGAAGCCACGATGCAGCAAATGATAGGATAGGAGAACAATGTTGTAGGATCTGCTGCTTCTGTCTGTCCTATCTACCCATCGTTGGTCTGCTTGGTTTTCAGCCAGTAATGTTTTTGCTTCTTTATCATTTATATATAAGTACTTCAGATTGAAAAAGAAAAAAAAAATGGATATTGCAGCTAATGTTGGTTGTTGGTGATTTGCAGACAGGAGACATGTATAATACCAGATGTCTGTAGTTTCAGTGTAAAGGAGAAGACCAGTTGACATGGGTGGTACACTGCCAGATGTCTGTGGCTGTCTGTATAAAGGAAAAAGACCCAATTGTCATGGGTGGTACACTGCCAGATGTCTGTGGCTGTCTGTATAAAGGAAAAAGACCCAGTTGTCATGGGTGGTACACTACCAGATGTCTGTGGCTGTCTGTATGAAGGAAAAAGACCCAATTGTCATGGGTGGTACACTACCAGATGTCTGTGGCTGTCTGTATGAAGGAAAAAGACCCAATTGTCATGGGTGGTACACTACCAGATGTCTGTGGCTGTCTGTATGAAGGAAAAAGACCCAATTGTCATGGGTGGTACACTGCCAGATGTCTGTGGCTGTCTGTATGAAGGAAAAAGACCCAGTTGTCATGGGTGGTACACTGCCAGATGTCTGTGGCTGTCTTATGAAGGAAAAAGACCCAATTGTCATGGGTGGTACACTGCCAGATGTCTGTGGCTGTCTGTGAAGGGAAAAGACCCAACGGTCATGGGTGGTACACTACCAGATGTCTGTTTAAAGAAAAAGACCCAACTGTCATGGGTGGTACACTACCAGATGTCTGTGGATGTCTGTATGAAGGAAAAAGACCCAATTGTCATGGGTGGTACACTACCAGATGTCTGTGGCTGTCTGTATAAAGGAAAAAAGACCCAATTGTCATGGGTGGTACACTGCCAGATGTCTGTGGCTGTCTGTATAAAGGAAAAGGACCCAATTGTCATGGGGGTACACTACCAGATGTCTGTGGCTGTGTGTATAAAGGAAAAGGACCCAGTTGTCATGGATGGTACACCACCAGATGTCTGTGGCTGTCTGTATAAAGGAAAAGGACCCAATACTCATGGGTGGTACACACTGCCAGATGTCTGTCACCAGAATGTAAAGGAGAGGACGCAGACATGTGGGTAGTGCAACACAAGATGTCCTAGGGTATCAGTATAAAGGAGAGGACCCAGTAGACATGGGTAGTCCAACTCAAGATGTCCTAGGGTATCAGTATAAAGGAGAGGACCCAGTAGACATGGGTAGTCCCAACACAGATGTCCTAGGGTATCAATATAAAGGAGAGGACCCAGTAGACATGGGTAGTCCAACACAAGATGTCCTAGGGTATCAGTATAAAGGAGAGGACCCAGTAGACATGGGTAGTCCAACACAAGATGTCCTAGGGTATCAGTTTAAAGGATAGGACCCAGTAGTCATGGGTAGTCCAACACAAGATGTCCTAGGGTATCAGTATAAAGGAGAGGACCCAGTAGTAGACATAGTCCAACTCAAGATGTCCTAGGGTATCAGTTTAAAGGAGAGGACCCAGTAGACATGGGTAGTCCGACACAAGATGTCCTAGGGTATCAGTATAAAGGAGAGGACCCAGTAGACATGGGTAGTACATTACCAGCTGTCTGTCACCAGAATGTGAAGGAGCGGACCCAGTCGCTGTGGTCCTACACCAACTGCCAGCTGGAGGAGTTCACCAACCCCCTGTACGCAGCCTACGTCCACGCCCACGTCCTGTTCCCCGTCGCCAGCCTCCGACGCATCCAGCTGTGGACCGGGTACTACTGTCGCTGGAACCCTCGCATGAGGCCTCAGGTGGGCTGGTCTGGGCAGGGACAGTGGTGTGGTGTGTTCTGGGCTTTCCCTTGCTCACTGTTGGTGGATGGAAGTTAACTTTCACCTGGATTAGTGGTTTTCAGGGCACATGTGCTCTCTGGGCATAAAGGTAGTGCAAGAGGAGTGGGTTCCAGCCGCAGAATTCAGTGGCATGTCTGTTCTTTAGATTATCACAGAATTAAAGCTGCTGTTCTTACCAGCTGTTAGAGTGGGTGTGTGTGTGTGTGTGTGTGTGTGTGTGTGTGTGTGTGTGTGTGTGTGTGTGTGTGTGTGTGTGTGTGTGTGTGTGAAAGTGCCTTTCTCCTGTAAAATGTACTTGTACAGGAGCCTGTTTACCTGTGAAACGTGTATGTACAAGAGCCTGTTTATTTGTGAAATGTATGTGTACAGGAGCCTGTTACATGTGAAATGTGTGTGTACAGGAATTTGTTTATCTGTGAAATGTGTTTGTACAGGAACCTGTTTATCTGTGAAATGTGTGTGTACAGGAGCGTATTTATTTGTGAAATGTGTGGAAACGGGAGCATGTTTATTTGTGAAATGTGTGTGTATATGAACCTGTTACCTGTCAAATGTGTGTGCACAGGAGCCTGTTTACCTGTGAAATGTGTTTGTACAGGAACCTGTTCACCTGTGAAATGTGTGTGTACAGGAACCTGTTTTATTTGTGAAGTGTGTATGTGTACAGGAGCCTGTAACCTGTGAAATGTGTGTGTACAGGAGCCTGTTCAGCTGTGAAATATGTGTGTACAGGAGCCTGTTCACCTGTGAAATTATGTACAGGAACCTGTTCAACTGTGAAATGTGTGTGTACAGAGCCTGTTCACCTGTGAAATGTGTGTGTACAGGAGCCTGTTTACCTGTGAAATGTGTGTGTACAGGAGCCTGTTCACCTGTGAAATGTGTGTGTACAGGAGCCTCACCTGTGAAATGTGTGTGTACAGGAGCCTGTTCACCTGTGAGATGTGTGTGTACAGGAGCCTGTTCACCTGTGAAATGTGTGTACAGGAGCCTGTTTACCTGTGAAATGTGTGTTTACAGGAGCCTATTCACCTGTGAAATGTGTGTGTACAGGAGCCTGTTCACCTGTGAAATGTGTGTATAGGAGCTTGTTTACCTGTGAAATGTGTGTGTATAGGAGCCTGTTAGTGAAATGTGTGTGAACAGGAGCCATAAAATGTGTGCGTACAGGAGCCTATTCACCTGTGAAATGTGTGTGCACAGGAGCCTGTTACCTTGAAATGTGTGTGTACAGGAGCCTGTACCTGTGAAATGTGTGTGCACAGGAGCCTGTTACCTTGAATGTGTGTGTACAGGAGCCTGTTACCTGTGAAATGTGTGTATACAGGAGCCTGTTACCTGTGAAATGTGTGTGCACAGGAGCCTGTTACCTTGAAATGTGTGTGTACAGGAGCCTGTTACCTGTGAAATGTGTGTATACAGGAGCCTGTTACCTGTGTGAAATGTGTGTACAGGAGCCTGTTACCTGTGAAATGTGTGTGCACAGGAGCCTGTTACCTGTGAAATGTGTGTGCACAGGAGCCTGTTACCTGTGAAATGTGTGTGTACAGGAGCCTGTTACCTGTGAAATGTGTGTGCACAGGAGCCTGTTACCTGTGAAATGTGTGTGCACAGGAGCCTGTTACCTGTGAAATGTGTGTGCACAGGAGCCTGTTACCTGTGAAATGTGTGTATACAGGAGCCTGTTACCTGTGAAATGTGTGTGCACAGGAGCCTGTTACCTGTGAAATGTGTGTGCACAGGAGCCTATTCACCTGCGGAACCGGAGCTGCTGGTGTTGAGGGCTCAGCTGCAGCGGCGGGTGGAGGAGCTGCAGAAGGAGCTGGCCAGCAAGCACGCCCGGGCCACCCTGCAGCCCTCCCCACCCCGCATGTCCTCCCCGGTCAACGTGTAGCCAGCTCCGGTCACTCTGCTGGGTGGCCAGCTGGCACCATCACCCCACTGTTCTTGCCCCGTGCATTTCTGAGGTACCTGCTGTCTGAAATGGGTTTCTGGAGAGTGTTACAGGTCCACCAGTGTGGCAAGATCTTCTCAGAGAGTGGCATTTCATTGCAGTGGTCCACCACTGTGTAGTTATGATGTAGGTGCTTCCTTGTCAGGTAGAGGAACGTTAGACTGGTTGTCTTGTCGTGTGTGTGACATAACCGGAAGATGTTGACTGATTTGATCAGAGAATGGGGGTCTGTTCTCTTGAAATCTCTGTTTATTTGTTCTGACATTTCTTTTTTTCTTTAATTCCTTGAAACTGTTCCATGGTGTGTTTGTGATGCCATCTTTGGCATGTATAAGGATTGATATATAAGACTTGTGTCCGTTTCAGTGGTTCATATTGGGATCGATGTGTGACAGATTCCTGTGCGTTTGTGTGACACCTTGTGTGATAGATTTCTGTGTGTTTGTGACACCTTCAGTGGGAGAATGATGTGTGACAGATTCCTGTGTGCTTGTGACATCTTCAGTGGGGAGTGATGATGTGTGACAGATTCCTGTGTGTTTGTGACATCTTCAGTGGGGAGTGATGTGTGACAGATTCCTGTGTGTTTGTGACATCTTCAGTGGGGAGCGATGTGTGACAGATTCCTGTGTGTTTGTGACACCTTCAGTGGGAGAATGAGGTGTGACAGATTCCTGTGTGTTTGTGACATCTTCAGTGGGGAGTGATGTATGACAGATTCCTGTGTGTTTGTGGCATCTTCAGTGGGGATTGATGTGTGACAGATTCCTGTGTGTTTGTGACACCTTCAGTAGGAGAATGATGTGTGACAGATGCTGTGTGTTTGTGACATCTTCAGTGGGGAGCGATGTGTGACAGATTCCTGTGTGTTTGTGACAACTTCAGTGGGGGAATGATGTGTGACAGATTCCCGTGTGTTTGTGACATCTTCAATGGGGAGTGATGTGTGACAGATTCCCGTGTGTTTGTGACACATTCAGCAGGGAGTGACGTGCGACAGATTCCTGTGTGTGTAACGCCTTCAGTTGTGCTGGCATCAAGCTGTGAGGTTGCAGCAGGCAGCTGGAGGAAATGGCCTAGTTCATCATTAGAACTGGACCAACTGTCAAACCAGTGAACACCGAGAAGAAATGGGTGTATTTGGGTATTGATCTAGGTCAGGCTGCAGCTTTTTTTTTTTTTTAATCTTTAAATCTTTCTCTATTCCATTCCCGTTTTCTTCATCACACCCCACTCCTTTCCCCTCTACACACCAATCCATGTTTGATTTTTTTAGGGGGTGGAAAGAAGTGGGAGCTTGCATTGACTGCATGTGGGGTAGGATTCAGTGTGTTGGTTATCATGTTCTACACAATGTACTGTTACTGCTTTCTTTGATCTGTTGGCAGTGGATGTGGTTTGATTCTTGTTTTGGGTCATCTGGATGTAGCATTCATGATATATATATTCATGAAGGTGTGTGTGTTGGCCCCCTATGCTAACAGTAGAACCGTATTCTTGCAGCAGCCCCAAATAGAGTATTTTGCATTTATTTTTGGCACTTTTGTCAATTAATCACAAATATGTGGAAAATAATCAGTGCACTGAGAATGGAATCCACGGCAAAGAAAGTATATTTAAAAAAAGAAAGCAATTTCAGTAATGAAATACAGCAGTGCACCCTACCTCTACTGATGAATGAACACTACCAAAGTATGGTCTGTTTTACGCACATTCAGTGAGAACTGGCTCAGCCTGGTCACAATGAGAGGAAACTGGAGAGAGAGAGAGAGAGAGAGAGAGAGAGATAGAGATAGAGCTCGCATGCTGATAAAGCGTCTTCCAGTGTGTGGGAATTTGGCTGAAGGGTGCATTAGCTGGAAGTGATGTAACGGACAACACGCGCCATGTGTGCAGCTGTGGGAAAGAATCAGAAGGCTACATCTGCAAAGGAGTGTGCATTGCTGTTAGCTTGCTGTCAGCTGCAAGTGTAGGGGGCCCAATTTGTGTGAGTGTGTGTATGCATGTGCATAATACACACTGTGAAACAGCAGAGGAAGTTCGCCAGTGCTGTGAAATTCGGTGATGTGGTGTCTGCATGGTGGAGAGCTTTGGCTGGACATTAACTCCTAAGACTTCAGCACAACAACGTCTGTTCAACCTTCAGCTTTGGATGGCGTGTTATCCACCAGTCGATTTTGTGGACAGCGCAGCCATGTTTGAACCAAGCTCTGTTCACATTCAGCTGGCAAGTGCAGTGCTGATGTTTCCTCAGTCAGAATGGAGACATTGCCAGCGTACATCAGGTGAATTCTCTGAAAACTTTACCCCAAGTCCAAAGGAAGTTTACATATTTCAGCAAATCATGTAGCTCAAGAAATATAGATAGAAGAGACTGTTTTGAAAAAAACAAAGAAGAAAGTTAAGCAGTGTAGTTCCTGATTTGGTGGCTTTTTTTTATTTCATAACCGTTTCATGTTTTGATGCAGACAGAAATGTTGTCTTCAAGGGCTTGAGGTGAAACGAAATCATCTTTTCTTATTCTGTTCCACCATTTCCCCCCAAAAAAATAGCAGTGTCGTCTGACTGGTTCAAAGAGCCATGGGAGTTTTAACTCTCCGTCTTGACTGTCACCTGCATCATGATCCCTGCCTCAGTTCTCTCCCTTTGACTGGTTTAACTGTCACATCCCTGCCTCACTTCTCTCCCTTTGGTTAAACTGTCACTTCCCTGCCTCACTTCTCTCCCTTTGACTGGTTTAAACCGTCACCATCCCTGCCTCACTTCTCTCCCCTTTGGTTAAACTGTCACCATCCCTGCCTCACTTCTCTCCCTTTGACTGGTTAAACCGTCACCATCCCTGCCTCACTTCTCTCCCTTTGGTTAAACCGTCACCATCCCTGCCTCACTTCTCTCCCTTTGGTTAAACTGTCACTTCCCTGCCTCACTTCTCTCCCTTTGGTTAAAAACTGTCACTTCCCTGCCTCACTTCTCTCCCTTTGGTTTAAACTGTCACCATCCCTGCCTCTCACTTCTCTCCCTTTGGTTAAACTGTCGCCATCCATCCCTGCCTCACTTCTCTCCCTTTGACTGGTTAAACTGTCACTTCCCTGCCTCACTTCTCTCCTTTGACTGGTTAAACTGTCACTTCCCTGCCTCACTTCTCTCCCTTTGACTGAATTGGAAATGAAATGAGGCAGGGAACAGTAAACAATAAACAGTAAACAAGTGGGGTAGTTTTTTTGCTCCCATAAGGAAACCAAACACAGAGTAACTTTTATTCAAGACTGGCACAGTCTTTTAAACTTGATTAAAGTCAGACAAATACAAAGATGAACAATCTAATAGTGGGGGGGAAAACAAGCGCAGGCCATAACTAAAATTGTCTTCATAGTAATGACTTGGCAAAACTTTGAACTTAAGGAGGGGGGAGGGGGGCAGGAGGTTGAAGATGTAAAAACTGGGAACATGAAATTAAGAAAATATATTACAGATATGAGAACTCCTCACTGGCTGGTGTGTGTCTATTTGACGCCAGGAGTGCAGATACAGCCAGCCGTGTCTCCCTGATGAGTTCCGACCCAGCGGACGAAAGGCCTCGGAGCAGGCAATACAATATATCTGCCTTTAAAAGGGATTGCGATGGTTCCCTTATGCAGCCAGTGAGGAGTTTTCATATCTGTAATATATTTTCTTAATTTCATGTTCCCAGTTTTCACATCTTCAACCTCCTGCCCCCCCCTTAAGTTCAAAGTTTTGCCAAGTCATTACTATGAAGACAATTTAGTTGTTGGCCTGCGCTTGGTTCCCCCCACACTATTAGATTGTTCGTCTTTGTATTTGTCTGACTTTATTCAAGTTTAAAAGGCTGTGCCAGTCTGGAATAAAAGTTACTCTGTGTTAGGTTTCCTTATGGGAGCAAAAACTACCCCACTTGTTTACTCCCTTTGATTGGTTAAACTGTCACTATCCCTGCCTCACTTCTCTCCCTTTGACTGGTTGAACTGTGACCTCCCTGCCTCACTTCTCTCCCTTTGACTGGTTAAACTGTCACCATCCCTGCCTCACTTCTCTCCCTTTGGTCAAACTGTCACCATCCCTGCCTCACTTCTCTCCCCTTGCCTGCCCTCCCTTCTCTCCCTTTGGTCAACTGTCACCATCCCTGCCTCCTTTCTCTCCCCTTGCCTGCCTCCCTGCCTCTCTCCCCTTGATGGTCAACTGTCACCATCGCTGCCTCGCTTTTCTCCCCTTTGATGGTCAAACTGTTACCATCCCTGCCTCACTTCTCTCCCCCTTTGGTCGAACTGTCACCATCCCTGCCTCCATTCTCTCCCCTTGATGGTCAAACTGTCACCATCCCTGCCTCCCTTCTCTCCCCTTGATGGTCAAACTGTCACCATCCCTGCCTCACTTCTCTCCCCTTGATGGTCAAACTGTCACCATCCCTGCCTCACTTCTCTCCCCTTGATGGTCAAACTGTCACCATCCCTGCCTCACTTCTCTCCCCTTGATGGTCAAACTGTCACCATCCCTGCCTCACTTCTCTCCCCTTGATGGTCAAACTGTCACCATCCCTGCCTCACTCCTCTCCCCTTAGGTAAGGTAATGTTGCTTGCTTATAGCCCAGCTGACCGCAAAGGGCCATATCAGGACTGTTACCACATTAATTCTCTCCCCTTGACGGCCAAACTGTCACCAGTGCTGTGATCCTGCCTCACTTCTTCAGTGGTCTGTCTGTCACATTATAACATGGCATTTGTTGCCTTATCTGATCCAGTGGTCTGTCCATCACATTATAACATGGCGTTGTTGTCTTATCCCCACACAGGTCATTTCCTTATAATGCTGGCTAGATGTAGGGGTTGATCTCCAGCGACTGTGTTCAGACCGGTCAACCAGTCACATGAACGCTCCTAGGTGGGTAGATTGTAGACTTCAGTTTTTATAATAGTTGTGAACTATTGAAATTTGAGATTGAAAGGCAATTATGAATGGTTATTTTATTCATTTAAAAAAAAAAAAAAAAAAAAAGAATAAAAATCTGTGCACGAGTGTTCAGCACAGTGCTTTGAATGCTACTGTTGGCTATTTCCATGCAGATCAAATGTCTTTCAGGGGCAGAAGAGTAATTCAGATCATGCAGCTTTATGTGTGGCCGCTCTGTCACGTCATGTTGTGCATGGTTTCACCGTTTGTGGTGAAGGCTGGGGCTGGACAGCCAGTGCACAGACCATTTTGCGGTGTGGATTTGGCGTCAGAGCTAGATTGTGTCCTTCAGCCTCCACAAGGTGCAGAACACAAAACGTGCTGGGGAAGAGGTGGCCAGATGCATGGAGAGTGATGTAAAAGCGACCCAATGTGAATTTGTCCAGCTGCAAGGTGACACGAGTTTTTATGAACAGATTATAAGGAATTCAAGTACCAGCCCAAAGTCCAATTGTTCAAACTTTTTAATGGAACAGATGTTAAGGAATTCAAGTACCAGCCCAAGTCCAATTGTTCAAACTTTTTAATGGAACAGATTATAAGGAATTCAGGTACCAGCCCAAGTCCAATTGTTCAGACTTTTTAATGGAACAGATTATAAGGAATTCAAGTACCAGCCCAAGTCCAATTGTTCAAACTTTTTAATGGAACGGATTATAAGGAATTCAAGTACCAGCCCAAGTCCAATTGTTCAAACTTTATAATGGAACAGGGTTTCGGAAATTATTCCATGCTGATTTCTCCAACACTGATAATTAGTGATGTTTTCCCCAACAACTGTTTGAATGTGGCAACAGACTGCAGGAGAGAAGATTGATCTGGTGATCTTCGCTGATAGCAGATCCATCTAGCACACATTCACTTTGTGCTCTGTGTAAATTTTTTTTTTAGTGATGGTTACGTTGACCCTTGATAAGGGATACACTTATGTTTTAAAACATTTTTCGTTTTTGTACATGTGTGTGCAGAGATTTGGTCTTTTTTGTTATTGATAATTTCTTATACATTTTTTTTTTTTTTTTTTTTTAACAATTCATTTTTGGAGCTGACATAAGGAATTGTTATTCTTTATTTTTTTGGTCTCTGGAGATGACAATTGATTTTTGTTTTAATTTATTATCAAATATAGAATTTTTTTTTTTTTATGTCACCTCATCTTCTGTGCCACTTCAGTGGCATTACCCAACATGCCGCTCTGTCCGGCTCCCTGTCCACGGTAACATCTTGGCCTGATCCATCACAGCCCTGGCGCAGCAGTCCACAGGGAGATTGATGCCAAATCATTACGAGGCAACCCACCAGAGGAGACACTGCACAGCAGCCAGCTCACATAAGATGGTGGCCAAGAGTTGATTTTGCACTTGTTTCTGACCTTGGTAGTACATTGTTTTGGTCATGTTTTCTTTGCCGTGCCTGCTGAAGGGGACCTTGAGGTGTGGAACATGCCCAGATTGGGCTGAAACAATGGTTTCCTGTTGGATGGGAGCTTCCATGTGTGCATGTATTAAATTCCTGTGTAGGGGTACTACGTGGCAGTGATGGACGTGTCCAGCATTAGATTCCTGTTTAGAGGAACTGCAGGGTAGTGATGGAAGCACCCAGCTCCACAGGATGTGCCCAGTCAGTTGTCCACAAATATTCTCTGCATGTTCCTCTCTCTGTATCTTTTAATCACTTCTCTATTTATTTCCTCCCCAATTTTCTTAACCTTGTACATGCATGTCTTTCAAAAGAGTGAAGGATTGAATACTGCCTGCACTTCTTTCCTCTTCTGTTTATAATGTCATTGAAGATTTTTTTTTTGTCCAGAGTTTAAGAATAACATGATGTAAACTGGTAACTGTGTTGCAGAAACAGACGTTTAACATTATTGAACATGTTTTTTGAAGCATATGTTGTTCTGGTAGTCGTGCTGTAGGCTTCCTCATCATCTGGGTGGGATCCTGTGTGTGTGTGTGTGTGCGTGCTTGTGTTTGTGTATGTGTGTGTGTGTGTGTGTGAGTGAGTGTATGCACGTGTGCGCTTGCATGTACTCAAAGTAAGGTGCAAACTGTGTAGCAGATCTTGCTCTAGTAGTGTTGGGTTGTTTGTAGCAGTGACTTTGTGTTGGTGACAGTTTCAGAAGACCTGAAGGAAAAACATGGTTTGTAAAATCACAGCGACTGGTTCAGTCAAAACTCCACTCTTTGAAAGTGGGGGAAACAGGGGGGGGGGGGGGAGAGGAGTTAGCAGGTCTAATAAATAAAGTACTTTATTTGCTGGATTTCAGCTATTAAAGAGGTGTGGGACGGAGACAACTTTTATTTTTTTTAATTGAAAATAACTTAAAAAGGACAAGAATTGCCCCTTTTGTTTCATGTTTGATGTTCTCTGTGTGATATTTCTCATTTCTCATTCTCCCAGGATTACAGCTTTCCATCCAATAGTCTAAAAAGTTAGGAGACATTCAAACACCTGTAGAATCAGTTAAATAGTTTTCATTTTGTACCTGGGCTAAGATCTTGTGGATGTCGCTGCCCAAGCCCCAAGTGACAGCAGTAAGTGAGGGACAGTGTGAGAGAGCATCCTCCTCAGCATCCTTCGCAGGAGAGCACCACCTCACAGCAGTCCTCATCTGTAGCTGCTCATGTCGGTGCACCCGTACTGCAGTTCAGTATTTCATGTTGTTGATTGCATGGTCATCTATTTCCATCAGTCATCATTTGTTGTGTACAGTCTTTTTTTTGTTGGTTTTGTATCAACTTATTGCATGCTGTACAAGGCCAAACAGGTCTACAATTCGCAGGCATTTGGGTTCTCAGTAACTGTTATGAAAAACCACATGTGAACACGTCCGCATGTTGATGTCTCGAGGTCTGCACATATATGTAAAGATGACTTGAAGAAGATGTCCATGTGGATGTTGTGTTCTAAACAGAATGGTAGCAACGGGCATGTTTTACGAAGAAATCTGCTTCGATAATTGAATGGATGCTATTATCATCTTTGTATTCATTTTGTTAGTTTTTACTCTGTGCAATAAGATGAAGTGAATTATAATGCATTTGGACAGTTTTTGACTCTGATTTTTATCTGCCCTCTACTCATAATCCTCTAGGAAACAGATGTTTGGTCACCAAAGTGGTGTTGGTATTGTGCCAGTTGTCAGTCATTTTGTGAAGCAACACTGAAACACTAGAGATCTTGTCTGTAGGAGAGGAGCAAACTCTTGCCATTGAGGTGAGCAGACGCCAGAAGAGTTATCTGTCACGGCCAGTGTGTGATGCTCACCCAGAAGTTCCAGCATAACAGTAGTGCTTTATTTCACCAGGCAATGATCACCAAGCGCCAGGTGTACCTAAACACACAGTAGCCATTGTGTGCAAGTATTAACAGAGACCTGGTATTGGGAGATAAGACATCTCTGACAAGCAAACAACTGAAATGAGAACAGGTGTCTCTGTGATGGCTTCTGAACATACTCTGCTGCATATATGAAGTATGTACTGTCCCTTTGAAATATGTACTGTACCTTTGGCATTAGACGATCAGTGCCTAGTGAAATATGTACTGTACCTTTGGCATTAGACGATCAATGCCTAGTGAAATATGTACTATGATCAACACTGACAAACCAGCTCTTTGCTACTGAAGTCACATAAGAACTCCAAATTCACTTTCGGTGGCCAGCAAAGTCACAACATTTTTCAGACAAAGGCAACTAATAAGATACTGGTGTAAGTCTGAAGTTAAAGGCAAACTATTAAGGCACTGGCCACTGGCCTTCAAAATTGTAGATACCACTTAAGTCATAACAGTCTTCAGACTTAATGGTGAACTACAAACACACTTACAGTGGCCAGTGAAGTCCCAACAGTCTTCAGACTTAATGGTGAACTACAAAGACACTTACTGTGGCCACTGAAGTCACAACAGCCTTCAGACTCACAGGAAAACTACTTAGACACTTGGAACATTATTTTAATCAACACTGCCATTTGTCAACAAGAATCAACATGGGCACCAAATGTGCCAACTAACAGATCGCAAAATGATGCAACAAGTTCACAACTTTCGTCTCAGAGGACATACATCTGGGGAAAGCAATGTGCCACCGATATTTTCTGAGGGAGGAGAGTCTTAACAATTTGATGTTTGCCGGACCATGGAAAACAAAGTCCAAGAAGGCTTAGTGGGGAAACAAAGGTACCCTGGAAGAAAAAGAACATGGTTTGGATCAAACCTGTAGAAGAATTGATGGCTTGAATGTTTTTTTTTTTTTTTTTCTGTCTTCCAAGATACCTTATTCTTTGTATCCACTGTTGAAAGCATTGAATACCATGGCCCTAGCTGATGTCATGATAGTAATGGCCCCTAACGACAATTACTGGGGCACTGAAATGTCATAACTGATTGATAAGGGCACAACTAACAAAAGTTGAATCATTACAATATCTTAATTAGCTTTTGACAAAGACACTTTAGTCATGATAGTAGTACTGGCACTGCAGTGACTTGGATGACACCGAGAACGTCGACATGACCTTCACAGGGAAAACCAATCAACAGATTCCTCTGCCACAGTAATGATGATATGGGAGACTCATCCTCACACAAGCGCATACATGCTCTTCACTCACTGGTTTATACTCTCTCAGTACTTCACAAACACAGAGAACACTTACCACAATTAACATCAGAAACACAAGCATGAGGATGAAATGGAAAATGGGGAAAAGTGAACATCTCCCAGTCTCTGCCATGAGATGGATAAACATCCACTCTCTAGCAGCAGTCCGGTCCTGAAAACTTGCACCCATCATCTTGTCCCCCCCCCCCCCCCCCCCCCCCCCCCCCCCCCATGCCAACTCAAAATGTTTACATCAAGGGAAATAACTGCAGCTAGTCAAAAAAAAAAAAAAAACTAAAAAAAATAGCGAATTTGCTTTCTAAGTACAACTTCAACTTTGCTCTTCCACTATTGACGCCTTATCTGCTGAACTGGTGGCCCAGTAAAATTCTGGTTTGACACGATGAATCGCCTTCTTCAGGATAAGGTACAGAGTTAAAGTGTCAGCACCAACCTTCAACACGATCCTGTTCCACATCCGTGTCTTCTATTGGTGCCAGCTTATGGCTGGAAGTTGTGTGCACAACTTCACACCCTTTGATTCTACTTTCATTTCCAATGTTTCTTCATTTGTATCGTTTGGGGTTAAAACTGCCATCAGAGGCCAGTACTTCAGTAAAAAAAAAAAAAAAAAAAAAAAAAAAAAAAGGCTTTCACCTAAATTTTTCTTCTTCATCCTTAGAACAGTAACTTAGATTTCATTTTAAATAACTCGGCACTATGACTTTCTTGAGACTGTTGTAGAGAAGCCGAGATGGATGGAGTTCTTGTTGCAATTTTTAGACTGCTGAGAATGAAAGCATAGAAGTGAAAGAGTCACTCTAGTTGATGTTTCAAGTCACTTGTTGACTCAGAGATCCAACATAAAAAATTAACATCTTTATCCAATATGTTCAAAGTTGTTTGTTTTAACAACGCACACAGTTCAAATTTGTCTACAACTGGTCAAAGTTATGTAGACCTTCACAGAATCCAAGATGGATCCACACACTGACAACCAGTCGAATACAAAAAAAAATATGGTTCAAACTTTGTACTAATTTCATGCAGAACAGTATGCGGAAAATTGGAATCATCTCAGTTTCACAGAAACAAAGGTATGAGACAACATCAGTCTGCATGCTTCTTGCAGATTTAGAAATGCTCCACACTCACTCTGTCTCTAGAGATGGCTAAAGCTGGAAAATTCATCAGGCAAACTTGCAATGATTTGCAACATGTCTGTGATGTACACGAATTATTCATAAAATTTTTGCCCAACAAAACACTTTGGAGTGAATGACCAGGTTGATTTTTGCAATGGATTCCCCCTAAGCAAGGCGGCTTGGAAGGTTAGTGACATGGGGGCAGCCTGTCCAAGGCACAGCACACCAGCTTGTGTTGAACGTTGGCTGACAGGAACAATTGTCAAAAAAAAAAAAACAAACAAAAGAAAATAAAAACCTGTAATATAAGCAGAAACGTATCATGACACTGAAGAGGTCAGCGAACGATGGAGGCCATGTCAGGGTTGCAAGATGCGACTTATGCCCTGCCCTCTGTCCCCTCCCCATCTCCCCAAATATCATGCCAAAAAACAAAACCTTTGTCCCAGTAATGAAATATGTGTCACCCCGCATCCCCAAGTATAATCTACAGACCCAGTCAAGCACTGAGCCAAGGCAAGACTGGATTGGACTGGCAAGAGCTGCAGTGAAGAGCCACCTTCATCCATTTTAGGATTTGGTGGGGGAGTGTGGTGGGGGGGGGGGGGGGGGGGGGTCAAGGCTATGCTGTTCATTTCATCATCTCTGAATCACAATTTCATTGATTTCTATCTGAAGTCAGTCTCCATGATAGGGGTGCCTTTCCAACTGCCTGATTTTACCTGCACCTGTATATACATGTTCTTCACACTTTTCATGCTAAACATGTTCATCACTTTTTTCATGCAAGGTGATCGACAACAGATGTTTACATATTAATCTCTGCCATTTGTGGTCCGTAGTAAATTAATTAAATCACAATATTCACTCAATAACCGAGTCAGTTTTCAAGCTGTCTCCAACAAATTTCATGCGCATCAATGAAACATGGTTCCACTCTTGTACCATGCATTCTAACAGAGGAGTGTTACACAAAAAAAAAAAAAAAAAAGCTTTATTCCTTCAGATAAAAGTATGGGTTCCTGAAGACCCAACAGGTATGGCAAGGCTTTATTCTTTCAGAAAATGCCAGGGTCCCTCAACAACCACGATGTACGGCAAGCCTTTTTCCTACACAAAAAAAGCATGTGTCCTTGAGGGGCCCATGACAAACAGTGCGCACATTTTGGAGCATGCTAGTTGGGCTTTAAAGGCACCAAGATGAACCAATGTGCTGACTGCACAGCTGACCACCACCACGCATCATGTAGTGGTTGGCCTCAACAGCTGACCACCACCCTGCATCATGTAGTGGTTGGCCTCAACAGCTGACCACCCTGCAACATGTAGTGGTTGGCCTCAACAGATGACCACCATCATGGATCATGTAGTGGTTGGCCACAACAGCTGACCACCATCATGGATCATGTAGTGGTTGGCCACAACAGCTGACCACCATCATGGATCATGTAGTGGTTGGCCTCAACAGCTGACCACCACCATGCAACATGTAGTGGTTGGCCACAACAGCTGACCACCATCATGGATCATGTAGTGGTTGGCCTCAACAGCTGGGTGTCCAAATCGATTCTGCGATGGATATGGAAAGGATGGCCTGGTCAGAAAGTGAGGACAAATATTTAGCTGACAATTATAGTATCCCTTCTCCCCCTGCAACCTCCCCCCCCCCCCCCCCCCCCAAATTAAAAACCAACCAACCGAACAAAAACCATCTTTGTTTCCATTTTAACAAGTAGAGCTTAATTAATTTGACGAGTGCAGCTTAATTAATGACAAGAAAACATCCCCATATAAATCTACCTTCCCCTTCCTCCCCACACCTCTCTGGGCATAGCTCCACTCAGGCCCTCTGATTACATGAAATATCACACAATCTCACCAAACAACGTCCTGTCCTCAATCCATGGAGCAACTTGAGAGTCCATCCTTCACTTTCTGCCTGAAAACATTTCTAGTCCCCTTGTGCTTCAGTTGACAAATGTGGGTTTAAAAAGAAAAACCTATATCCCATGTCTATGTGTTAGCCAACATCCATATAACATCATTTGGGCTTTATTCTCTAATACTTTATCATCCCTATTTGAAAATAACCCAAAGCCCTACTTACACACAAAATTGTGAAATTCTGGCTTATCTCACTTAATTCTGGATTTGGGGAATAATTTCTAGATTATCAAAATTCCAGAAAAATTCTGGAGGGTTGGCAGATATCCTTTTCACAATCAGCGTCTCTGCTTTACAATCCGAACAGTTATTCATAATCATGCTCAAATGCAAGTCGGTGTAGAAGCTGTCGGGATCAGCTGTCAATATCCAAGAAGTGTCTAAGATACACTTGTCAGAAAAAACATTCCGAGACGAGGAACGGCAAACTTTGGGCATGGCATATTCTGAATAACAGTTAACAGACCCTGGATTCAAACCATAAAACGAGCATCATTCACAATCATTCTGGACATTTGAAACATCTTTCCTAGTAAAGATGTGTGACGCCAACTTCCCAGCAAAAACACACAGGTAAATCCACGACAGATGCAACACATTACAGACAAGGCACCAGCTCAGCACGTGATATTGCTCCAGGAGGAACGAACTTGCAGCGAGCGACCTGCTGGCCAGCCAGTGCTCAGGAATTGATTGTCGGACAATTCAGTCCACAGGTCGTCGGTAACACCATCAGCCAGCAAACACATGAACCAGGCTCCAGAACAGCATGACTGACTGGGAAACAAAGCACACTTCAAATCTGATCAAACGTCAAAGAAGCCAGTCTGCGACTCCTTGGCTGAACGCTTCAGGGGTCATCTGGTTTGTGTATCATTACACGCTGGTCAAATGTCACGTGACGCATTTCAGGAGGAGGGCGAGGAGGGGAAGCAGCGGCGTTTGTGAATGACTGTTCAAAACTGCGTTTGTCTGATTTTGACCTAGAAATCCATTTTAATAGTTGTGGAATACACATGCTGACAATGTGTTGGCTGAACCAAAAATTGGCACACCCAAACTCCCCTAACCACTCCTCATATCCCTTTCCCCCCCCCCCCCCCCCCCCCCCCCCATATCTCCCCACCCCTTTACAAAAATGTAGAAAAAAGGATGACAAGACACAAGAACTGAAGGCAAACTCGGGTGATCAAAGCACGAGATCATTAGTTGTCTGCATTTTTGGAAACAACACTTTCCTTTGATAAAAAAAAAAAAAAACTCCTTTCCTTGATTTAATGCCATTTTTTTTTCTCAGAACATTATATAAGAATCCGTAATTTTAAACATCCAAAAACAGTACAGAAAACAAGGAAGCAAGAAACCATCAATGCTGATACCCTGTCATCAGCTGAACATGCCTTTGAGCAGGTCTTGAGCAGCTGTATACACATCTGATGTCCTTCTTCATTCTGTAAGTTGACTGCTATACACACTGAGCAATTACTTTCACATTGCAAAAGAGAAAGGTTTTCTTCCTTAAGCACATGTAATGTTGAACAGCATTGGGCTTTTGTAAAAACCATGGACCTCTGTCCACATCTATTGTTGGAGATCATACAAGTCGTTTTTGAAGAGGTGAATCCATTTGGGCAATGGTTCAACCCAAATCAGCAGCTGGTCATAGCTATCAGTAACAGCCAAATGCTACAAATGCAGCTATCCAATTTCCCACTGCCAACATCCAATACAACAGGAATTAAATCAGTATGCAGTACCAGTTGCCATTATTTCTGTTGGCATTTTGTCATCTGAACCAGTCAAATTTGGTAAGTACTGGTAAATGTGACCATCCCAGAGATCTTTTTGGTTTTGTTTCCCAGTGAACTGAACATTTTGCCACAGACTTCCCCAGTGAACTGAAAATTTTGCCACAGACTGAAGTTCTGAACATTTTGCCACAGACTGAAGTTCTGAAAATTTTGCCACAGACTTTCCCAGTGAACTGAACATTTTGCCACAGACTGAAGTTCTGAACATTGCTGAACAGTGTCACAAATTCCCAAGGGAGCACGTATACCAGTTCCTGCAGTTAATGGAATCAGCTTTAGAGCACAAGATATTTTCTGTCAAATTTTATGTTCCTGATAGGCACTACTGAAATGCTAAATTGAAAACATATGCGTTTGAACTCAAATGCAAAGATTTGCTTCATCATGACTGGCTACTTCGGCCACATTTTGAACATTCATCTGACTGAAAAAAAAAAAGAAAAAGAAATACGCTTACTTTTAAAACATTGAGACATATTTGTCATGAGTGCCTCTTGTAATTTTCTGCAACTAACAAAAAAAAAAAAAAAAAAAAATCATCTATCAAATTTCAAGGCGAACATAAATAAAATGAAGAGTACAAGTATATGTATACCTAAACCGTTCTGTCCGTAAACAACTACATAAGAGGATGAACAAGTCATCTCCTGAATTAATGTTACCTTTGTATTAGAAATGGTTCAATGTCAAATCCTTCACCTGTCACAAGATTGATCGCCTTCACTACCCTGTTTTTGTTACCAGACGTCTCAAGCCTATCACTGTGCACATGACATCGATTCAAGTGCGATATCGATTCAAGTGTAAGGGAAGTAACTGTGTATAGCTTATGGTCAAGGAAATGGCCTGTGTAGCTTCCCCTGGACTACAGCTCGTGCATGTTTAAGTTGGTGAGCAAGGGCAAGAACACTGTTCAGCTTATCTATATTTAAAAGGAATCTTTCACCATCTGTCGGCATTTGAAAACCGTGGTTTGATAAATTGAAGTAAGTGTTTCCCCCAAAAAAAATTCTGTTGCTTTTTATTTCATTTTTGTTGGAGTTCTTCAGCTCTTTGCAAGTTTTATTTGGTCATTTTTTTTTTCCCTCTTTGTTTAACTGTCAATTTCTCTCATGCTCATTTTGTACCTTCACCAACCCTCCTGTGTTTGCACTCTCTGTCAGGGCTAGGGACAAACTTTCAGACTTGAATTTTTCAAATCCACTGTTGTGTTTTGAACACAATCACAGGGACATCAACATTTTTTTTTTTTGTTTACACACATTCCATGTTTTGTTCTGTCCAATAACGAATACATCCTTTCTCTCTCTCTTTTTTTTTTCTCCAATACACTGGTCATTTCTTTTGCTAGCTCATGTATACAAACTTTCTTCCAAAACGCAGTCATTCTGCACAGAAGAAAAAACAAAACACAACAATTCCACTGAAAAGTACAAAGGCTGGACAACATGGACAGCCCACTGTCAGAAGAGTCAAACTCCTCCTCCTCTCCCGGCTCCAGCGCCCTCACAGACCGATGTCTTTCTCAGCGGTGGCGAAGAGCGCCTCAGTCTTGGCACGCTGCTGGCTGGGCGGTGACAGCAAAGTGGGTGGCCCAGGACTGCAGGGTCTGGACGTAGTTGTGTTTGTCCACCGGGGGCAGCAGCAGACTGTCGCTCAGCTGGCACACCGACAGCAACGTCTCCACGCTCTGGAACGGGTTGGGGAAGGGGACCTGACAACACACCCACACCCAGTGAATGATCTGCTGGCAGTGTCCATGAAAAGCCTGAAAACACACTTCTACATCTACCAGTCATGTTCATGATAACCCTGAAAACACACCACACCCTATGGCAATGTCTACGAAAAACACACCCACATCTAGTAGTAGTGTCCATGGAAACCCTGAAAACACACCCATAAGTGCTAATGTCCATGGAAACCCTGAAAACACACCCAAATCTACTGGTAATGTCCATGGAAACCCTGAAAAACACACCCATAACTGATCATGTCCATGGAATCCCTGAAAACACACCCATGACTGGTAATGTCTATGGAAACCCTGAAAACACATCCATAACCGGTAATGTCCATGGAAACCCTGAAAACACACCCATGACTGGTAATGTCCATGGAAACCCTGAAAACACCCATAACTGATGATGTCCATGGAAACCCTGAAAACACACCCATATCTACTGGTAATATCCGAGAGAACCCTACAAACACACCTACATCTACTGGTAATCTGCAAGGAAACCCTGAAAACACACCCACATCTACTGGTAATGTTCATAAAACCCTGCAAACATGCCCACATCTACTGGCAATCTCCATGAAAACACACCTTTATCTACTGCTAATGTCCAGAGCAACTATGAAAAACACACCCACATTTACTGACAATGTCCAAGAAAGCCTTGAAAACACCCACATCTACTGGTAATGTCCCACGAAAACCATGACAACACACCCACATCTACTAATAATGTCCCAGGAATGGGTTGGGGAAGGGAACCTGAAAACACATCCACATCTACTGGTGTTGTCCATGAAAGCTTTGAAAACACACCCATATCAACTGGTTCTCTCCGTAGAATGGGTAGGGGAAGGGAATTTGGGAAACACACTCACAGCTAATGTCCATGAATTGTCTTAGGGAAAGAAACCTAAAAACCCACCCACATTTACTAATACCGACCATTCAATGGGTCGGGGGTAAAATACCTTAAAACACTTCCATATCTACCAGCAATGCCTATGAAACCAGTTGGGGAAAGAAACCTGAAAATATACTCAGACCTGCGGATAATTTCTATGAAACGGGAAATAAAACACTCCCAACATCTACCGATACTGTCCATGAAACACTCTGGGGAAAGAGACCTTAAAACGCATCATCATCTGCTGGTCGAGTCCATCACAAAGAAGCTGAAAATGATCTGAAAACAGACCCACATCTCAAGGGAATGTCCATGAACCAGCCTGGGGAAGGAATATTACAGACACACTTACACCCAATTCCTGTGCTCACTGTGCACTATGTCCAGTAGAATTCCATGCTTCTGCAATGCCCTGGAAACATGTCGCATACAAGTTGCATGTGTAATTAACAACTTCAACTTTTTTTTCTTTTTGATCCTTCTGTTTATTTTTTCATGACAGTAAATCCTTTCAGTGCCTTACTTTCATTTTTTTTTTTTCAATTTCATTTTTTTTCAATCTTTTTTTCTTTCAAAACAGTCTCCTACGGTTTCAACCTTCTTAAATGGCAAGTCCAATGTGACAGGTTTCACAGTGTTCATCATGTCAAACTCGGCAAGAAAAAGGAAAAGCCACATGAAAATACCCAGCAGGCAAGGAGTGGAAGAACAAAAAAATAAAGGAAAAAAAAAAAAACCAAAGAAGAAGCAAAAAAATACTGAAATATCATTGGAGAATATAAATGCACGTGGATTAACAATATCAATCACTTAAAAAAAAAAAAAAAGTCAGTTTCCACCAGGCTGGAATCTGACCAAACATCAAAGAAATGCAGAGGTGAGAAAGACAGAGCAGACAAGAGGAGTGGCACGCTGCTGACCTGGGAACTGTCGGATATCCGTTTGAGTTCCCCCATCACAAAGTCCTGCTCGTCCTTGAGGATGGCCAAGGTCACGTAGGAGCGGCCATACTTCTCGTCCACCGGCAGGGAGTACCACCATCAGGCACATTGATGTACTTTGCCGGGACTCAGCAGTGACGTCGGCTTGTGCATGCTGCTGTCCATCGCTCCCCGACCCCCTGACCCTGACACCGGATCGTCCTGCCACAGCACGCGCCGCGACCCATCCCACTGCTGACCCAGGGTCACCAGGTCAAGGTCGAAGTTGGAGTCTGGCAAAGAGTCCAGGCCCGGATCAGAGGTCCCGCCCCTTTCTCTCCTCCCTCCATCCCTGCCTGGTTCGGAGGGCATGGCACCGCTCCCTGGGCAGGGGAGGTCAACGGTGGGGGAGAGAGAAGGCAAGGGGGGTAATACTGCACTGCTGTTGACTGGTGGGTTCATGGCACTGTCTCCTCCCTCGGCCCCTGGGGGAGTGGTGCTGCCCTCTGGGTGGGGCGAGGGGCCCCCAACGTCCTCAATGTCCAGCAGAGGATGTGCCGGCAGGTGGGTGGCCACCGTGTCGGCCAGCACTGGGGCGAAGGACGTGGTGTTGTCCAGCTCCTGGGGCACGTGGCTCGGCTTGTGACCATGGCTGTTGCCCGCGTGAGGATGGCGGGACAGGGTCTTGGGCCACTCCCGGGTACGGTCGGTGAGCAGGTGCTGGGAGATGGCATGGTGAATGTAGCCCAGTGTGTCGGTCAGTGCCAGGCGCTTGGCCTGAACGTCCCACAGCAAACCCTTCGACAGCTGCAGCAGCCGCGACAACGACAGCTGCCACGGTCCTGCCTTGTGGGGGTCGCCACGGCTTTTCTCCCTGTCACCTGACAGCGAGTCTCTGCCAACGTGGCCGCTCTCGCCGGGCTCTGTTTTGTCGACGCGGACAGCAGCAGTATCGGACGTGAGGGACGAGATGTCCACACAACTCTCTTCCGCTTTCTTGTGTCCCCAGTCACGACAGGAGAGACACAGCCGTCTCCCTGGTCGCTGGATTGTCGGGCAAGCTGAGGCAAATCCACGCTACTTCCCCCATCCCCATCCTTCCCCAAACCGCCTTGGTCTGCTGCAGTGGCTCCCCCATCCTCATCCCCACCGCCGCCGCCGATCGCATTCTCTGACTGGATTTCATCTTTCCCTGCATCAGGATTGGAGTCGGCACACTGTTCAGAACTGTTGGTCCTGCGGACAGAGAGCACCCGGGGCAGAGTCTGTGCCTTCTGCAGGAGCACTAGGGGGCGTGACGGTGGGGGAAGGGACGGAAGCGTCTGGGCGACAGGCATCTTGGTTGCTGTGCTGGTAGGTGCGCTGCAGGTAGTGCAGCACTGACAGGTAGTAGTAGGCCCGCACGCAGTCCAGCGGCTTGCAGCGCAGCGCCCCTGTGGACACGCTGGGCTCGTCCTTCAGCTCGGACAGGTAGCGGCGGAGACTGAGGTGCTTGCCTCCCCCTTCCACGTCCCCCTGGCTCTCCATGTTGATGAGGACCCGCAGCGCTGTGGCCTCCTGCTGCAGCTTCAGGGTGTACTTGGGGCCTGCAACACAGCGCAGTGTGATGGTGCAATACAGCACAGCATGATGGTGCAACACACAACACACACAAAACACCAAGTGGGTAGACACAATTACCCACCATGGTGATACAAATTCCCAGATACAGTTATCTAATGGGCACATATGAACACCCACTATGTAGATACAAACATCCACTGGGCAGAATGCACACACGCTCTGAATGGAATGCACACACTGGCAAAACAGTATCACCTACAGGGCAGAATACTTCCACTCAATGGGCAGAATACACCCCCCCCCCACCCCCATTGGCACCATATAGATACCCATCCACTTGACAGAACACAAATATTTACTGGACACAACACAAACATCCACTGGTTAGAATCAAAACAGCCATTGGGAGGAGAAAAAACCCATTTCCATGGTATAGAAATCAGTGGGGCTGCTTTCCTCCCATGGGTGTTTACATGGAGAGGAAATCAGTGGGGCTGCTTTCCTCCCAATGGGTGTTTACATGGAGAGGAAATCAGTGGGGCTGCTTTCCTCCCAATGGGCGTTTACATGGAGAGGAAATCAGTGGGGCTGCTTTCCTCCCAATGGGCGTTTACATGGAGAGGAAATCAGTGGGGCTGCTTTCCTCCCAATGGGCGTTTACATGGAGTGGAAATCAGAGCCTAGAAGGCCAAACTGACGGCCAGCCACACCACCACCATCGACACCACCATCGACACCACCACCAACACCAATGTAACTGTCCATGGACAGAAGATAGAATCTGTTCAGCAGTTCACTCCCCTGGGATCCATCATCGGCAGTGAGGGAGCCAAACCAGAAATCCTCCCAAAGGTATCAAAGACAACCACAGCACTGTCCAGACTATAATATTAATACAAGAACATCTCCACAGAACACAAGACTAGGTTCCTGTGTGCGCGGATGTGTTCCCTCGTCCTGTGTGCAAGTGAGACTTGGACACTCCCAGCTGATCCAGAAAGAAGAACCCAGGCCAGGGAAATGAGATGTTACCACATGACACTTGAAACACCAGATACACTGATCGTATCACAGTTAACAAATTGCATCAAGCCATCATTGTCGGTCACCTTGCGGCAGGAGGAGGCGGCACAGGGCCGTCAGCAGCTGGTGATGTCCCCCCTCATGCAGCGCCGACAGCGCCCCCAGCAGGTGAGAGATGCCAGCGTGGTCTGGTTGGTCAGCAAAGCCAGTAACCACAGCGTGATGTCCCCACACACCTGCAGCAACACCTGTAGGTACACACACACACACACACACACACACACACACACACACACACACACACGCCCGCACACCCGCATGCACGCACACACACACACACACACACACACACACACACACACACACACACGAGAAAATCAAAGCCACTGTAACACTTGTGCAAGGAATACAAGTCATCAGTATCAACACACATCATTATTATTTTTTTTTTTCTTTTCCACACTTATGCATAAATGCACACCCATGTACATAAACGTGCACACACAATAAAACATGTATCCATCCAGAGAGCATACACACGTAACACTTGTGAGTCGACTTCAACGCGGTGACAGCCCTGATATGGCCCTTTGCGGTCGGCTGGGCTGTTAAGCAACATTACCTTACCTTACCTGACCAGCTAGACTTCTGTCTCCTCTCTTCTCCAAAACCATCTGCTTTACATTTCAGTCGCTGCCAAACTCACATTAAGCTTGCATGGCAGTCTGTCTTCTCTTAAATGATAGTGATGAACGATCAATGGACTGGCAGTTTTTTCTCAATTTCATATTTTGTCAAATTGTTCTTTGATCAGTGTCTGATTTGCCAGCAAAAAAAAAAAAAAAAGAAAATGAAATAGTAGTTCACTCTAATCGCTTATGATGTATTTTCGGTATGTTACCTTCTTTGCTTCTTGACTTGCTTTGTAGCGGGAGAAGGCTGGTGTGGGCTGTTGGGAGAGCCGTTAATGAAAAAGGGCTAGTGTTAAGGGCTGATGCATTTGAGTGTCAAGTATCCTCTACTATAAAGAATATGCATGCCATGTTTTACTTGGAGACAAAGGAGAAGGGTTAAAGAGTTCAGCAAAAAAAAAAAAAAAAAACCCACGAAAAAAAAAAACAAAAACACCCCCCCCCCAAAAAAAAAAAGCAGCAACGGTCCTAAAAATACACCACCCATCATTTTCACCACCACAATCGATTGGTTACAAAACCTCCCCTCCCCCCCACCCCCACCCCCAATGGTCACGACGACGACTAACAGTAAGACGTAGTTTTATCACTAAAAGCCTTTGACCAGCTCCAATGAAAACAGACTGCAGAGTAAAGCCGTCCCCAAGCAGAGCTAATCCCCATCACACGCTGGTGGTAAAAAAAAAAAAAACCAACAATAATTGTTCAGGAGGAAACTGGTGTCACGATAAAGGATGGATTTCTGTTGGCTGGACGGACAGACTGAGAGGACATTGTACTGACAGTGTCAGCAGTCACGCACAAAACCATCTGTGGAGCCAGACTTTAGCCATCCTCACAATGCCCGACAATGGCTGTCATTGGCAGATGGTGAGAGTAATGCGCACAAAGCCTGAAGTTCTTAACGCAGAAAACACTGTTCCCTGACCAAAGTGCATTTTGGTTCATGGGTACTTATGACCGTATGCCTGTTGTGTTTACCATACATGTCACGCTTGTAATACAGCAGTGCGCCCATCACCACAGAACCACTGTACATGATACAGCAGTGCGCCCATCACCACAGAACCACTGTACATGATACAGCAGTGCGCCCATCACCACAGAACCACTGTACATGATACAGCAGTGCGCCCATCACCACAGAACCACTGTACATGATACAGCAGTGCGCCCATCACCACAGAGAACCACTGTATATAATACAGCAGTGTGCCCATCACCACAGAACCACTGTACATGATACAGCAGTGCGCCCATCATCACAGAACCACTGTACATGATACAGCAGTGTGCCCATCACCACAGAACCACTGTATATAATACAGCAGTGTGCCCATCACCACAGAACCACTGTATATAATACAGCAGTGTGCCCATCACCACAGAACCACTACTTGTAATACAGCAGTGTGCCCCCATCACCACTACTTGTAATACAGCAGTGTGCCCATCACCACTACTTGTAATACAGCAGTGTGCCCATCACCACTACTTGTAATACAGCAGTGTGCCCATCACCACTACTTGTAATACAGCAGTGTGCGCATCACCGCTACTTGTAATACAGCAGTGTGCCCATCACCGCTACTTGTAATACAGCAGTGTGCGCATCACCGCTACTTGTAATACAGCAGTGTGCCCATCACCACTACTTGTAATACAACAGTGTGTGCATCACCACTACTTGTAATACAACAGTGTGTGCCATCACCACTACTTGTAATACAGCAGTGTGCCCATCACCACTACTTGTAATACAGCAGTGTGCCCATCACCACTACTTGTAATACACAGTGTGCGTGCGCATCACCACTACTTGTAATACAACAGTGTGCCCATCACCACAGAGATGTGTAACAGCAGTGTGCCCATCACCACAGATGCATAATACAGCAGTGTGCCCATCACCACAGATGCTTAATACAGCAGTCTGCCCCATCACCACCACTTGTAATACAGTAGTGTGTGCCCATCACCACAGATGTCTAACACAGCAATGTACCCATCAGCACAGCATGTAATACAGCAGTGTGTCCATCACCACCACTTGCAATACAGCAGTCTGCCCATCACAACCACTTGTAATACAGCAGTGTGCCATCACCACTACTTGTAATACAGCAGTGTGCCCATCACAACCACTTGTAATACAGCAGTGTGCCCATCACCACAGATGCATAATACAGGGGTGTGCCCATCACCACCACTTGTAATACAGCAGTGTGCCCATCACCACAGATGTCTAACACAGCAATGTACCCATCAGCACAGCATGTAATACAGCAGTGTGCCCATCACCACCACTTGCAATACAGCAGTGTGGCCAACACAACCACTTGTAATACAGCAGTGTGCCCATCACAACCACTTGTAATACAGCAGTGTGCCCCTCACCATCACTTGTAATACAGCAGTGTGCCCATCACAACCACTTGTAATACAGCAGTGTGCCCATCACCACAGATGTCTAACACAGCAATGTATCCATCAGCACAGCATGTAATACAGCAGTGTGCCCATCACCACCACTTGCAATACAGCAGTGTGGCCATCACAACCACTTGTAATACAGCAGTGTGCCCATCACAACCACTTGTAATACAGCAGTGTGCCCCTCACCATCACTTGTAATACAGCAGTGTGCCCATCATCACAGATTTTTTAATACAGCAGTGTGCCCATCACCGCAGATGTGTAATATAGCAGTGTGACTATCACCACAGACGTGTAATACAGCAGTGTGCCCATCACCACAGATGTTTAATACAGCAGTGTGCCAATCACCACCACTTGTAATACAGTAGTGTGCCCATCACCACAGTGTGTAATACAGCAGTGTACCCATCACCACCACTTGTAATACAGCAGTGTGCCCCATCACCACCACTTGTAATACAGCAGTGCGCCCATCACCACCACTTGTAATACAGCAGTGCGCCCATCACCACTACTTGTAATACAGCAGTGCGCCCATCACCACCACTTGTAATACACTAGTGTGCCCATCACCATCACTTGTAATACAGCATTATGCCCATCACCACAGCGTGTAATACAGCAGTGTCCCCTCACCACCATTTGTAATACAGCAGCGTCCCCCCTCACACCATTTGTAATACAGCAGTGTACCCATCACACAGATGTGTAATTCAGCTGTGTGCCCATCACCACCACCTGTAATACAGCAGTGTGACCATCACCACCACTTGCAATACAGCAGTGTACCCATCACCACTACTTGTAATACAGCAGTGTACCTATCACCACAGATGTGTAATTCAGCTGTGTGCCCATCACCACAGATGTGTAATTCAGCTGTGTGCCCATCACCACCACCTGTAATACAACAGTGTGCCCATCACCCACCACCTGTAATACAGCAGTGTGCCATCACCACCACCTGTAATACAGCAGTGTGCGCATCACCACAGATGTCTAACATGGCAGAGTGCCTATCGCCACAGATGTGTAATACAGCAATATGCCAATCACCACAGATGTGTAATACAGCAGTGTGCCCATCACCACTACTTGTAATACAGCAGTGTGCCCATCACCACTACTTGTAATACAGCAGTGTGCCCATCACCACTACTTGTAATACAACAGTGTGCCCATCACCACTACTTGTAATACAGCAGTGTGCCCATCACCACTACTTGCAATACAGCAGCATGCCCATCACCACTACTTGTAATACAGCAGTGTACCCATCACCACTACTTGTAATATAGCAGTGTACCCACCACCACCACTTGTAATACAGCAGCATGCCCATCACCACATTGTGTAATACTGCAGTGTGACCATCACCACCACTTGTAATACAGCAGTGTGCCCATCATCACATATGTGTAATACAGCAGTGTGCACATCACCACAGCATTTAATACAGCAGTGTGCCCATCATCACCACTTGTAATACAGTGGTGTGCCCATCATCACCACTTGCAATACAGTAGTGTGCCCATCACAACCACTTGTAATACAGTAGTGTGCCCATCACCACAGATTTGTAACAGCAGTGTGTCCATCACCACCACCTGTAATACAGCAGTGTGCCCATCACCACAGCATATAATACAGCAGTGTGCCCATCACCACAGCATATAATACAGCAGTGTGTCCATCACCACCACCTGTAATACAGCAGTGTGCCCATCACCACCACTTGTAATACAGTAGTGTGCCCATCACCACCACTTGTAATACAGTAGTGTGCCCATCACCACAGATGTGTAACAGCAGTGTGCCCATCACCACAGATGTGTAATACAGCAGTGTGCCCATCACCACCACCTGTAATACAGCAGTGTGCCCATCACCATCACTTGCAATACAGCAGTGTGCCCATCACCACAGCATGTAATACATCAGTGTGCCCATCACCATCACTTGCAATACAGCAGTGTGCCCATCACCACAGCATGTAATACAGCAGTGTGGCCTTCACCACCACTTGTAATACAGCAGTGTGCCCATCACCACCACTTGTAATATACAGCAGTATGCCCATCACCACAGAACCAACCTACAATCTAATGGTGCCCTGAAGCTGCCAGTGAAGGGTGGTGTGAAATGCTAGTGAAAAACTCATTGTAGAGAGGAGTTTTTCTGCTAACTATGGAGCGGACAGTATGTAGACTTCAAGTTTAGCGGACAGTATGTAGACTTCAAGGGCCGAGCAAAACAGACATGCAAACGGAGACAAACAGTTTAAAGCTGGAGTTTTCTTGCTTAAAGTCCAATGGTTAGAGCGAACAACTGTACCACGAGTTTGAACCACTCATTGAATTCGATCCTTTCAGCTTCAAAACCTCTGTCCAGCTAGTCTACTGCACAGTACATGGATACTGATTCAGTGTGGGGAAAGTGAAAAGGTGGCGGATGGAAGGAGCTGGTCTTCGCCTTCCATGATGTCCCAGACAAGGTGAAACTCTTCACAGTTCACCCCCCCTAAGCAGAGATTCAGACAGGCTTAACACACGGTTCCTGCCAGGCATGGTCAGTGGGTTCTGGAAACACAAAATCACCCAGCATGCACATGGACACTCCACATTCCACGTCGCCCTCGGAAACGCCATGATCGACACTAAAAGTGGCAGCGACGTCATTGTTGGCTACTAAGACATTTCAGTTACGAGATTTAAAACGTACATTTCCATGTTTACTTTCATACTCAGACGCGCATGTATGTACATGCACGTGCACGCGCCCATCGCCCCTCCACCTCGTTCCCTCCTCGTTTTAGCCGGAGCCAGGCGGCGAAGACAAGGTGCGGATCAGTTAAGTGACAGAGACAAGCCCTTCCCAGACTAATGCGCACTATCTTCGGCACTGTCCATAAGAGCTTTATCTCCTCGGCCTTGATCCCATAACTCCTCCTAATGGAGAGATCCCACTCGGAACTCGGGGCTGATGAAGTCTGAGGAGTAGCGGCCCTTGCTCTGCCTGTCTCGTTTGCCCTGTTCAGCGCCATCTGGTGTTCGGGCTTGTCTCATTTTCTGCGTTCATCAGTCTGCGCCATTTTCACCCTTTTACGCCATCTGATCTTTGGGGCTCATCTGCCGTTTGTCCATCGATTGAGGACTAATCCCTGGTCGTCAGAACTTTTTTTTTTTATGGTGGTTAGTAGCCAGCGTGATGGTCGTAGTTACTGAGAGGGGGAAAGCAAACTAGAGTAGAAAGGAAGGACTGCACTGGGTAGTCTGTGTGTGTGTGTGTGTGTGTGTGTGTGTGTGTGTGTGTGTGTGTGTGTGAGAGAGAGAGAGAGGGGGGGAAGCGAGGGGGAGAGAGAGAGAGAGAGAGAGAGAGAGAGAGAGAGAGAGAGAGAGAGAGAGAGAGAGAGAGAGAGAGTTTATGTAAATGAATGTAAAAATGGGAAAGATTACGTACATGAATGTAAAAATTGGAGGTGAAAATGATTCCCATCAAGCTACTTTAATACATCTTAAAAAAGAAAACCCAAAACAAAAGCAGAATACAAATGAATGAGAGAGAGAGAGAGAGAGAGAGATGTAAACCAATTTGCACATGTTTCTTGCGCTTATTTTCAGTGTAGCTGACAGTGTAGCTGTCAGTAAACCCTTTATTTCCATGTTATACTGTGTAGTTATCAGCAAACTCTTTATCTCTGTGTAATAAGGTGTAGTTGAATGTAAACCCTTTATTCCATGTAGTTATCTGTATGAAATACAGAGCAGTAATCATTTAAAAAAAACAAACAAAACAAAAAAAACATCCCCATGTAATACAGTGTAGTTGTCTATAAACCCATATTTGTATGCAGTACTGTGTAGTTATCGGTAAACCCTTTATCTCCATATAACACAGTGTACTTATTAGTAAACCTCTCATCTCAGCATAATACTGTGAAGTTATCAATAAACCCTTTACTTCTGTGTTATCAGGAAACTCTTTACTTTCATGTATTCTTGTGTAGTTATTAGTAAAAAACCTTTTCTTCAATAAAACTTTTATCTCCATGTAAAACACTGTTGTTATCAGTAAACCCTTTCTTTCCAGGTAATATTGTGTAGTTATCAGTAAAGCTTTATTGTCTATGTGATACAATCTACTTATCAACAAACCTTTTGTCGCCATGAGACACTGTGTAGATATCGGTAAAATTTCATTTGCATGTAATACTGTTAAGTTTTTATCTACCTCCTTGCATGTAATACTGTTAGTTTTTTATTTATCTCTAAGTAATACAACGTCATCAGTAAACCCTCTATTCATTTGTAATACTGTGAAGTCAGTAGTAAACCCTTTATTCCCATTAATAAACACTCCTCGTTTCTATGTAATATTGTAAATTTATTAACTGACCTTTTAGCTTCATGTAATATAGTAAACCTTTTATTTCAACACGATATTGTAATGTTATCAGCAAACCCTTCATTCCCTCAATTCCACGTAAAGAAATCTAGTTATCGGTAAATCTCTTCTTTCCACATGATATATGTAAAGTTGTTGACAAAGTCTTTATTTCCAGGCCACATGTGTAGCTATAAGTCAGCCTTTTACTTCCATGGAATTCAGGGCAGTTGTCAAAATTTCCATGTAATAGTGTGTCATATCAGTAAACCCTTTATTTCCATGTGATACAGTGTATTATCAATCTTTCTCTATGTAATACAGTGTAGTCAATCAGTTAACTTTTTTTTTTTTTTATCTATGTGATACAGTGTAGTCATCAATCAGTAAACCTTTTTTATCTATGTAATACAGTGTAGTCAATCAGTAAAAACCTTTTTTTTTATCCATGTAATACAGTGTAATCATCAATCAGTAAACCTTTTTTATCTATGTAATACAGTGTAGTCAATCAGTAAACTTTTTTTTCCTATGCAATACAGTGCAGTCAATCAGTAAACCTTTTTTTTTTTATCTATGTAATACAGAGTAGTCAATCAGTAAACCTTTTTTTTTATCTATGTAATACAGTGCAGTCAATCAGTAAACCTTTTTTTTTTAATCTATGTAATACAGTGTAGTCATCAATCAGTAAACCCTTTTTTTTTAATTTATGTAATACAGTGTAGTTATCAGTAAACTCACTATCTCAATGTAATACAATGCAGGCATCAGTTAACCCTTTTTCTCCATGTAATACTGTGTAGTTACCTGTAAATTCTTTTACTCCATACAGTGTAGCTCTCTGTATACCCTTTATTTCCATGTTGTATTTTGTAGTTCTCTGTAAACCTTTCATCTCCATGTAATTACTTTGCAGTTATCAATAAACCTTTCATCTCCACGTAAATAATTTTGTAGTTATCAGTTAACCCTTCATTTCCATGAAATACTGTGTAGTTATCCGTAAACTCTTTCTTTCCATGTAATATCGTGCGACTATCAGTAAACCCCTTTATCTCCATTAAATACAGTGTGCAGATTAAAAAAAAACAAAACCACCTTTATCTAGCATGTACTAATCAATAACTACAGCTTGATGACAGGTGAAAGACGACGCAACCCCTTTTATTCGACCTTACATTCTTTCTTAACACTCTGCAATCAACTCTCTCTCTCTCTCTCTCTCTCTCTCTCTCTCTGTCTCTCATCCAGTGCATCTTTTTGCCGATCTCAATCCCAAACTACGCTCAGCCTGAACCAGCCTCCAGCCTCCTGTCATTTCTTGTGTTCCGTTCTGTCCCTGTCTCAGCCATAACGACAGTAATCGCCTTCAGATGACAGCCTGCCACCTGCGTTTCATGTTATACTCTGCACTGGGAGGGAGGGAGGGGGGGGGGGGGGGGCGGAGGTAGGGGGGGGGGGGGGAGGTCGAAACCTGACCTGACTGAATAATCCTTGGTTTTCTTTAAGACGCTGAAAGAGGTAACTGTGGATTCTTACCACACACACAAGAAGCCAGAAAATTGCCGGAGGGGGGGAGAGAGAAAGGAAGAACAGCGAGTGTACAGATCATAGGGATTCAAGTCTGACAAAAATAACGCATTTAGCCCGAAACCAGATCCCTAACTACCACATTACCAGGGGCTTAGGAGGCTTATGCGAGCCTGGCAGTTGTCCCCTGATGGGTAAATGCCATCATCAGATGGGTCTAATTCCTTGCAGCCAATGATTGGCAGGGGAAAGGGGGAGTGGAGGAGATGGGGCCGAGGGTGGACGGTGGGGGTGGAGGGTGGGCAGCAGGCACGGCAGAACACCCCTGATCTCTCTGCTTGGGGTTGGTATAAGCTGGACAATTATTGTCTCCCTTGTCTGTACTTGTGGGCCCCAGCTGAGCTCTGGTAACTTGTCATTTGGTTTTCTTCTGAATGGAAGTGATTTGTCTCTCTCTCTCTCTCTCTCTCTCCTCTCCTCTCTCCTCTCTCTCTCTCTCTCTCTCTCTCTCTCTCTCTCTCTCTCTCTCTCTGTGTGTGTGTGTGTGTGTGTGTGTGTGAGGCAGTTTTCTCTTCCATTCTAGCTAATCTTGTTTCTAAACTGGTCGTTAATGTTCTGATAGATGAGGTTTTTTTTTCCTTCCCCTTCTATCCACCTCCTCTCCCACTCCCTTCGCCTTGTACTCCTTTCTCTGACCCGCTCCACCCCCACCCCCTCCCTCTCGCAGCCCTTCACATACGCAGGTAAAAAGTTCACATGCACAGAGTGACGTACACAGTTAAGGATGCAGACAAAGCAAGAGAGAGATGGCGGAGAGTGGAAAAATTATCAGTATCCTTCCAAATTCCCTCTCTCATCCTGAGTAGCACAGCATTTAATGTCCCACAAGGAGGGAGATGCGAGAAGACTGATCAATAAAAAAAAAGTGAGAGATTAAAAAAAAAAAAGCTACCAGGTTTCAAAAAAAAAAAAAAAAAAAAAAAAAAAAAAAAACAACCCTAGCCCGACAGCATTCTTCTAAGAGATGTCTGTCAGAATTTCTTTCCCACAATGACCATATTCTGACAAAAACTGATTCTCAACAAACAACGTGACAATATCCAGATGCAGAGTACTCCGACAGAGGTGCTAACGTTAACAAGCTCCACCACTGAAAAAGCGGTGATGAGATGTAGAGGAAGATGGAGTGTTAGAAGGTGATACAGAGTATGGCATGTGTACGTGTATGTGTGTGCGTGCGAGCGCGCTAGAAGAGAGAGAGAGAGAGAGAGAGAGAGAGAGAGAGAGAGAGAGAGAGAGAGTGTTTTTGTGTGTGTGTGTGTGTGTGTGTGTGAGCGTGCGTGTGCATGTGTGTGTGTACGCATGTGTAAAAAATGCAACTTCACGAAATTACTGATAGGACTGTTTTAATAAAGCAACGACAACAACAAAAAACAGACAAGTAAGGGTTAATAAAAAAAAAAAAAAAAAAAAAAAAAAATTCACTGGATGTTTAGTGACTATGTGAATACACTGCTTCACTTTGATGGAAGAAAAGACGTGTACAATTGTCAGAGTTTTCTTTCCCCTATAACACATACAATGTTTCAAGTGGAAAAAAAAGCAACGGAAAATGACGCCCTTGTGAGCTATGCACGCCACTTGCTGTTTGCTGTGGTTTTGGATGTTCTCCACAGAATTCAATTTCGCGCATTTTTTAGGATGATCGGATGCACAGCTACGCCTCTGAGTACAATATGAAAGAAAAACAAGATGCAAAGCGTCTAAACATACTCCCAGTTTAGGTCTACTTGAATACGCGAGTAAAAAAAAAAAACCGTCACAATCAAACTTGCGTCATAATAAAAAAAAAAAAAAAAAAAAAAATGTTACAATGAAATATGCGTCATAATGTATTTCGTCATTGAGATAAGAATCGGCAAAGTACTTTCAGAGATATTCCATAAAAAGAAAAAAAAAAAGAACGTTTTGGGCCGTTATAACCGTTAGTAACGGCTATTCTGGTAAAATGAAACATCGGGCATCATCTTTGACCCATAACGAACATACCTACAAATTTTCAAAAAGATCGGCCCAGAAGTTTTGTCTGGAGCGAGTGGACAAAATTTGACCACGGACAGACAGACAGACAGACTGACAGGCAGCATTTCTTCGTTCCCGTTGTAAAGTACTCCCTGCTCTATAAGAACTGGGAGTACAAAAAAAAGGTGGTTTCTTTGCCATTGTTTTAATCTGGCCAAACATTCTCCTCCTACTTCTCGTCCATATCATCGTTTGTTTCATGGAAACATTTCTCCGTGATTGTCTGTTTCATGGAAACATTTCTCCGTCATGGCACTCAAAATCAGAAATAAAAGACACCATTAAGCCCAACATCTGCTAGTGGCAAAAATGTCATGAACGTCCGGTCAGCGAGAGTGCACATGTTGATGCCTTTCTGCAGCGCCTGGTCACTGGTCCACTGTCTACAAACCATCATTTTCACCTTTTCTTTGAAACCATTTGTACAGCTTCCACATGTCTGGTAAGATTGGTGGTAGTACAATCCTCGTGGGCAAAATAAAGGACAGAGAGTGAGGCAATGTTGTTTATAGCCTAGCCAACCGTGAAGGGCCTTATGGCTGTCACCGCACTAAGTCAACTCTCGAAATAGATTAAAACACACACACACACACACACACACACACACACACACACACACACACGCACGCACGCACACACACACACACACAACACACATACACACGCACACATGCACACACACACACACACTCACTACACACCACACATACATACACACACACACTCACTCACACACACACACACAAGAAAAACACACACACACACACACACACAACACACATACACAAACACACACACACGCATGCATACACACACACACACACACACACACTCACTCACTACACACCAACACCACACACACATTCACACACACACACACACACACACACACACACACACTCACTACTCACACACACACACACACACACACACACTACCTGCTGGGTATCCAGATGGGCCTGACGACCTGACTGCAGCTGCTGCAGGGCATGGTACACCACCAGGTGCAGCTCCTCCGTTTCCATGGTGACGCCCAGACACAGGTGCCAGACTCGCAGGACGTGGTGGGGGAAGGTGCGGCCGGACACCAGGTAGGGTTCCCATGGCAACACAGGGTCCGCCTCCTTGGGGTCCAGAATGAATTCTGGAAAAAGAAAAAAATGAGGTTATGGGAAGTGTTGGTGATGTTTAGTTTACATTGTGAGCTGTGATTGGGAGCTGTGGCTTGAATCCCATCACAGCCATTTTCTTTGTGGGACTGGACAGTGTCACAGGTGCAAAAGCCACTCCAATGGACAGGACATGTTGTCCGTATGCAGCACTGCAGATTCCAAAGATGCTGCTCTATGGACAACTGAAGGAAGGACAACGTGACCAAGGAAGGCCTCTGAAGAGATACAAAGACACCTCGAAGGTCAACCTCAGAAGCTGCAACATCAACACTGTTTCCAAGAAGGCCTCTCAAGAGATACAAAGACACCTCGAAGGTAAACCTCAGAAGCTGCAACATCAACACCGTTTCCTGAGGACATGTCGCCTTTGACACAACACAGTGGAAGCAATGAATTGAATGAAGAAACCAGAGAAAAACAGGCCCACCCTTACAGGACTCCATTCCGTGCAGCGTCTGTGGACGACTTGGTGCCTCAGGAATTGGTCTTCATTCCCACATGAGGACCCACATCATGAGATGACCTGCCTACCCACACATCCGTCGGACACTGTGGGAGAATCCATCACCAGGGGCAATGGACCTACGTAGTCCAGTTTCAACCACTGAACAGAGACCTCCTCTCCACATCCATTTTCTTTCTTTCGTTTTCTTTAGTTGCAAACTGAGGTGACTGGAGGCAGACTGAATCCGCCAAATATGAACAAACTCATCACAAGAGACAGCACCCATCTTGCGCTCAATTTGATGAGGTAAGTGACTGCTCGTTCTTCATTTTCCTTGTCCTGAAGGTTGTTTTTCTTGCCCGAAGAAGACCTGAGAGGTCGATACGCGACATGATTTATCTTGTGATGCGTTTCTTCACGTTTGGCGGATGCAGTACTTAAAATGTTTTTTGATAAGATTCTTTTTCTTGTCTTTTTCTGGTCTCATCTCCCATGGTCACTTCACCAGTGCCGCTCATTTCAGCTCTTCCTATCCACAGC
This sequence comes from Conus betulinus, assembly GCA_016801955.1. Taxonomy (NCBI): domain Eukaryota; kingdom Metazoa; phylum Mollusca; class Gastropoda; order Neogastropoda; family Conidae; genus Conus; species Conus betulinus. The sequence continues at coordinate 184,741 of JADBJO010004478.1, forward strand.
CACAGTCTGGTCTGTGCTGCCACAGTCTGGTCTGTCCTGCCACAGTCTGGTCTGTGCTGCCACAGTCTGGTCTGTCCTGCCGCAGTCTGGTCTGCCCTGCCGCAGTCTGGTCTGTCCTGCCACAGTCTGGTCTGCCCTGCCACAGTCTGGTCTGTGCTGCCACAGTCTGGTCTGTGCTGCCACAGTCTGGTCTGCCCTGCCACAGTCTGGTCTGTGCTGCCACAGTCTGGTCTGTCCTGCCACAGTCTGGTCTGTGCTGCCGCAGTCTGGTCTGTGCTGCCGCAGTCTGGTCTGTGCTGCCACAGTCTGGTCTGTGCTGCCGCAGTCTGGTCTGTGCTGCCACAGTCTGGTCTGCCCTACCGCAGTCTGGTCTGTGCTGCCACAGTCTGGTCTGTGCTGCCGCAGTCTGGTCTGTGCTGCCACAGTCTGGTCTATCCTGCCGCAGTCTGGTCTGTCCTGCCAGTCTGGTCTGTGCTGCTACAGTCTGGTCTGCGCTGCTACAGTCTGGTCTGCCCTGCCACAGTCTGGTCTGTGCTGCCACAATCTGGTCTGTCCTGCCACAGTCTGGTCTGTCCTGCCGCAGTCTGGTCTGTGCTGCTACAGTCCCGGCAATCCACAGGAGGCAGTCAATGTCGTGCCGTAACGAGGCAACCCACCAGAAGAAACACTGCACAGCTGCTGAGTCAGTTCAATGGTGTTTAGCCGTGCCTGCTCTGGTCCAACATATGCAGGCCTCCACCTACTTAGCCCCCTCCTGATGACAATAACTGCCACTGTGTCTCTCCTTTCTGCCACATTTACAGGTAAATTAAGAACAAGACAAAATGCATCTTTACCTTGGTAGTGATCAGTTGTGCTCTCAAATCAGAGATGCACAAGCGCAGTGTGTGGGCATACATGTTTGTTGTCTATGCGCATGCACATGTGCATGTTTCAGTTGGCCTGCCTGCCATTTTGAATGTTTGGTCTTGCATACACAAACTGAGTGAAATTATTTGAGCTTTCATACCTTAACTGACCAAAGGTATATGACCTTTCATACCCAAACTGACTGAAATTATTTGAGCTTTCATACCTGAACTGACCAAAGGTATATGACCTTTCATACCTGAACTGACCAAAGTTATATGACCTTTCATACCTGAACCGACCAAAGTTATACGACTTTTCGTACCTGAACTGACCAAAGTTATATGATCTTCCATACCTGAACTGACCAAAGTTATGCGACCTTTCCATACCTGAACTGACCAAAGTTATATGACCTTTCATACCTGAACCGACCAAAGGTATATGATCTTCCATACCTGAACCAACCAAAGTTATAGAATCTTCCATACCTGAACTGACCAAAGTTATATGATCTTCCATACCTGAACTGACCAAAGTTATATGACCTTTCATACCTAAACTGACCAAAGTTATGCGACCTTCCATACCTGAACTGACCAAAGTTATATGATCTTCCATACCTGAACCGATCAAAGTTATATGATCTTCCATACCTGAACCGACCAAAGTTATATGATCTTCCATACCTGAACCGACCAAAGGTATATGATCTTCCATACCTGAACCAACCAAAGTTATAGAATCTTCCATACCTGAACTGACCAAAGTTATATGATCTTCCATACCTGAACTGACCAAAGTTATACGACCTTTCATACCTGAACCGACCAAAGTTATACGATCTTCCATACCTGAACCGACCAAAGTTATATGATCTTCCATACCTGAACCGACCAAAGGATATGATCTTCCATACCTGAACCGACCTAAGTTATATGATCTTCAATACCCTGAACCGACCAAAGGTATATGATCTTCCATACCTGAACCAAACAAAGTTATATGATCTTCCATACCTGAACTGACCAAAGTTATACGACCTTTCATACCTGAACTGACCAAAGTTATATGATCTTCCATACCTGAACCGACCAAAGTTATATGATCTTCCATACCTGAACTGACCAAAGTTATATGACCTTTCCTACCTGAACTGCCTGACGTTGTATGATCTTTCACACATCAGAACTGACCAAGTATATGGTACATGACCTTTTTGTACCTGAACTGAAGAAAGGTACATATAATCTTTCACACCTGAATTGACCTTTTGCACCCAAACGACCAAAATTGTGTGATGTTTCATTCATGAACTGAGCAAAGTTGTGAGCGGATAAAGACAACATAAGCAGGAAAGAGCCACTGCCTGCACTATCATTTTCAGGCAACCCTCTAAGAGGTTTCTCCCTATATATCTACTTTAAGATCTAGTCTTGGCATGCTGGGATGTCTTTTTTTTTTTTTTTACAATAATAGTGAAGTTGACCACGGTGGCAGCAGTGAGCGAGATTCACATGAGAGTGGGTGTGTGAACTTAATGAAACACACAATGCCAGCCTGAAAGAACTGCTAGACAGTCTTGTTCTAAAGGCAGCGTGGGTATCCACACTTCATCAGCGTTTTCAAACTTTCAGTTTGAGTATCCTCAGAATTCATGACAGTTTTAGCATGCTTAAAAAACGAATCGAGCTAGTTGTAGTAGCGAGTCCCATTAGCATACTAAGGGACACAACCTTCAAATAATCCATGTCGACAGAAAGATACAGACGCCTTCTTGCTTGTCTCCCTTTCCATGGACGTGCTAACGTCTATTTGCACTTTCTGCGGTTTTCCACAAGTCAGCTGACATTAGCATCATCCACAGGTGTGCACCCTGGCTTAAGGCAGTGTCAGGCCAATTGACATAGGCTAGAACACCAAGGTAACATCAAAATGTTATGCTCTGCTTAGTTATGCAGGGATTGTCTTGAGTTGTGACAAGGTCCTAACATAATATTTTCAGTCTCCAAAATCCCCCTAAGTTGGAGTGTGGCTGCCCATGTGGCAGGATAATTTAAAAAAAACGGCCACACACGTAATGTTTTCATCCCCAACTGATGCATTTGTACCATAGTGTTCAAGTACTTCGGCTGTTTGGATGATCCCTGAAGTCTTTTTGCCAGGGTACGACAACAACAACATCCACAGGTCTAGCAGACGAGTCTCTCACCTGGCAGGCCCATTTTGTCAGCAGCCGCAGAGTCCCAGGTGGCGCCACTCTGACAGTCGGCAGCTCCGAGGGTCAGGTCGGGCAGGAGAGAGGTCAGTTCCCTCATCATCATCTCATGGACACTGACGTAAGGAATGAACACCTGCACAAGGACATACATACAGGATAAACAGCGGCTTGCTGAAAGTGACACCTGCCTGTTAAAATCGACATCTGCTTGCTAAAAACTAACACCTTCCTGGCAAAACAGCTACATCTGTTTGATAAAATGAGCAGCTACCTGGTAAAACAAACATCTGCTTGGTGAAATGAACAAATATATGATACAATGAACATGGAAGGAGTTATCACTGCATGCTCATCAAAGCAGTCAACACCTGTACATGGATGAAAGGACTTAGCATCTTTATGGTGGCAAATGAATTAAGTATCTCTTTGCTGACAGAGATTCATGATCTGTATGGTGGCAATCTCTCTGATGACAAAGATTCATGATCTGTATGGTGGCAATCTCTTTGCTGACAAAGACTCATGATCCATATAGTGACAATCATTTTGATGACAAAGATTCATGATCTATATGGTGGCAATCTCTTTGCTGACAAAGATTCATGATCTATATGATGACAATCTCTTTGATGACAAACATTCATGATCTATATGGTGGCAATCTCTTTGCTGACAAACATTCATGATCTATATGGTGGCAATCTCTTTGATGACAAACATTCATGATCTATATGGTGGCAATCTCTTTGATGACAAAGATTCATGATCTATATGATGACAATCTCTTTGATGACAAACATTCATGATCTATATGGTGGCAATCTCTTTGATGACAAAGATTCATGATCTATATGGTGACAATCTCTTTGCTGACAAAGATTCATGATCTATATGGTGGCAATCTCTTTGCTGACAGAGATTCATGATCTATATGGTGGCAATCTCTTTGATGACAAAGATTCATGATCTATATGGTGACAATCTCTTTGATGACAAAGATTCATGACCTATATGGTGACAATCTCTTTGATGACAAAGATTCATGATCTATATGGTGGCAATGTCTTTGATGACAAAGATTCATGATCTATATGGCGACAAAGGGGTTAACACCAACAAGGTAATAAATGGTTTACCCTAGTGAAAAGAAGACCGACACTTCTACGATAATACAACTATTATTATCATTACAAAAACTTATATAGCGCCTATCCTCAGCTAGACACCAAGCTCTAAGTGCACTACAATCTGCATAATACAGTAATACAACGAAAATACCCTGCTGAAGCAATGAAAGTAACGATAACACCATCACCATGTTTTTTTTTAATTATTATTTTTTTTTTTTTTTCACCGTTACAAAATATAAGTACCTTAAGGGGCTGGTGTTCTCGCAGAAAGGTCAAACACTGTGACCACTGTCGGCCGAGCAGCAAAAGCGGGTCACGACCTGCTGAGCGTACAGCTGTCCCTGCTGCTTGTCATTGGCCACCAGAGTCATGTGACAGGCCGTCTTGAGAGATGATTGGTCGCTGCGGCGCGTGATTGCCTGCGCCGCATCCTGGATGCGCTTCATGGCAAGGTAACTGCAAGTGAGGAAGAACAGCCAATGACAGCGACAGACACGTGCATCGTGAAATTAGAAAAAAAACTGCCATGATCTCGCCTTTCCTTCGGCAGGCAACTTGGTGGTGTGTAATATACGTATAATTTTACCATCACATGTGTTTAAAAATCCACAGTTGGACCTTCTCAAATAAATTCATGAGCAGTGCGAAATATCTGCCACAAAAAAAGCTTTTTTCAACTTTTGAATGGGAGGTAAATTTTTGTCCAACATGGAGAAAAATAAATTTTTTTGACTAAATAAAAGGAAGAAAGTTCTGACACTGGGGAAAAAAAGTTTTTTAACCTAAGCATGGGAAATGAACTTGTGGCTGAGGAATGGGAAATGTGTGTGTGCTCCCCCCACCCACCCCAAAGGGAAATAACTATTTTGACCTAAGAACCGAACAAAAGACCTTTGACCTCAAATGGGCAAAAAGCTTGCTGAACAAAATATTTTCTGGGATCTTAGGAATAGGAAACACTTTTTTTGACAAAAAAAAAAATCCCCATTTAAAGCCTAGAATGGGAAATAAAGGTCTGGACTGCAAAACACAAGCTAGACTTTTAGATCTTAAAATTGGGAAAAATATACAGTGGAAAAAAAAATCTTATTGGGGGGGGGGGGGGGGGGGGGGGGGGGGGATAAATAATCCATAGCTTTAGTAAAAAAAAAAAAAAAATGAAAACAACAACAACAACAGCAAAAAACTCTTTTTCAAATTCTGCAGCCTTTCAGCACATTAATGTTCTCATAACAACTTCACTTTTGATTTCTCCTCCATATCATTTAACAAAGTTCGTATCAACGTCTTTAATGGGTGAAGTCATGCGGACAGTTGTTTGAGAGACGTGGCAATAAGTCTCCACAGCCCGACACAGTTGCCACAGCTGCTGCAGTCCAGCCTGTAGAAAATGGTCGTGGTCCTGGCTCCGTGACTCCCTCCTTCAATAAACAGTGTCCGGCCTCTTGGAAACCTCGCACTGATGATTCCCCGAGGGCTGCAAAGTCTGAGCGAGTATGACAAGACCGCCCTGAGTGTGGATGTGGATGGAGGAGTTGGAATGAGTGGTACTCTTTCAGTCAATGCTGACACAATGCTCTGCAGATGAACCGCCGTTTACCACTACCCTTGTGCATGACAACCTCCCCCCTCACAAAAATCCATCTTTCTGTGCCAGATCCTTTTTCTCCTATGATGACCTTGTTGTCCATCTCTGCAGCATGATTCCTCCCTGTTTCCACTAATGAACCAGCTCCCCATAGTCTGCACCAACCTTACTGTTGTTGCTAAATTGTTAAACTCACACACACACACACACACACACACACACACACACAAACAAAACGAACAAAAAATAAAACAGCATGTTTGTGAAAAACCCAGTGGTTTTCGTATATGACCTATATGACCCCCCCCCCCCCCCCCCCCCACACACACACACACACACACACCCTTGCTTCCACTTACTTGTCAATTGGATGTTTCTGTTTTCTGATGGATGTGATGTTGTGTGACTAAAAAAAAAAGCTGTTTGTCTTTTCTTATATGCAACAAGACATCTGACCCCTGTGAAAGGTGGTCTGAATTTGGGGTGGTGTCATTCTTCATTGCATCATCAGTGGATGACCACAAAATGCTAAGTTCTGAGCATCTTGAGGTCTTGTCAAATGCTGGTCGGTCTACTTTCCAGTAAAGACCTGGCTCTCCGAAGGCTGGACTTGAACAGACCTATTCAGGGTCACTGAACAGGGGCGCCACTTTTCTTTGAAACAAATCTTCTTGAAAAAGTTGAAGCAAAGGACAAAACCTAACTACTGAAGTATTATTAAAACAAAATAAAGCAAATCATCAAAAAGAGTAGAGATTTAAGCGATTCTGCTGTCTGTACAGTAACAGAACAGAGAGAGAGGGGGTGGGGGAGTGGGATGGGGGGAGGAAAAGAGAGAGAGAGAGAGAGAGAGAGAGAGAGAGACAGAGACAGAGAGAGAGAGAGAGAGAGAGAGAGAGAGAGAGACAGACAGACAGACAGACAGACAGACAGGCACAGTAACAGAAGAGGGTGGAAAGGGCAACAAAAAACCCGTACCATTTTGCTGCCTGCTCGTAGGCCCCGTCACGCATGAGCTGCTCTGACCAATCGGTGTAGAGGTCTTTCCCACACAGGGTCCAGCAGAGACAAGCGCACATGGGCCAGCGCCACCGCCTCCCTGCAACAGAAACACGGAACCTCCCTGCAACTGTCAGAAACTGTGTGGAAGACAGGGGAACATTACATGACCGCCAACTGTCTGAAGTCACTGTGTGGAAGACAGGGGAACATTACATGCCTGACAACTGTCTGAAGTCACTGTGTGGAAGACAGGGGAACATTACATGACTGACAACTGTCTGAAGTCACTGTGTGGAAGACAGGGGAACATTACATGACTGACAACTGTCTGAAGTCACTGTGTGGAAGACAGGGGGAACATGAACATGAACATGACTGACAACTGTCTGAAGTCACTGTGTGGAAGACAGGGGAACATTACATGACTGACAACTGTCTGAAGCACTGTGTGGAAGACAAAGGGTACATGAAATGGCCGCAAAAAATGTCTGAAGTCACCGAATGAAAGACAGCTGTCCAGAGAGGAATCTAACTTGTCACCGAAAGCAGTACCATGCCTGGTAGTCGTCTGCATCATCACCAGGGTGCTCACAAAAAGAGGGATGTGCAGATCTCAAGCGATCATCAAGGATATCCCTTGCAGCTCAACCACATCCGTCTTGGCAGCGTGTTGACTACTAGCCAGGAAAACAAACCATGACACGAACTGCATGGAGGAAACTAGAAAGGATTCCTCGCCTCTGTCTGTGGGTGTCCCGTTCCTCCGGGCAGAAGCAGGTCTGATATGACAACAACGGGGAAGGCATCCAGTCATTCTGATCAGCACGTCTGCAGGTGGAAATTAGGCCTCACCCGTGCCAGTCATCACGTCTGCTTCCATGGTGGCTTCACCTTTGTCTGGTCTGGTTCCGAGACGGCTTCATCTTTGACCAGTCTGGGTCCAAGACGGCTTCATCTTTGACTGGTCTGGTTCCATGGTGGCTTCATTTTTGACTGGTCTGGTTGCAAGATGGCTTCCTCTTTGATTTCCTGACAACCTGTTTTGTACGTGTTCCATGATGGCTTTATCTTGTGAATTACTGACAGTCCCGTTTTGTTCGTTTTCTCCCCCCCCCTCCTTCTTGTGGCCATCCACAATGGAACTATCATCGTGGCGCATTTTTTTTCTTTTAACCACACAACATAACAAACACAGACATGCTGCACATATTACATTACTGAGAGAGTATCAGGATTGGTAATCAGGAATTGGGGGGGGGGGGGGGGGGGGGGGGGGGGGGGGGGGGGGGGGGGGGGGGGGGGGGGGGGGGGGGGGGGGGGATCTGGGGGGGGGGAAGGGGGGGGGGAGGGGGGGGGGGGACAGAAGAGAAGAGAGACAGAGAGAGAGAGAGAGAGAGAGAGAGAGAGAGAGAGAGAGAGAGAGGGGGGGGGGGGGGGGGTTTAATATTTTTTTTGCTTGTGTGGCTTTTGAGTTGAAGGCTTGAGAAAAAAGAACATGCATGTCTTGTTTCAAACTTTGATCCATCCAACTCGGCAACAAACTCAGTCAGCATCACTCGTCCTGCAGAGAAACAGCTCCTGACTGTGACCCATCCAACTCGGCAACAAACTCAGTCAGCATCACTTGCCCTGCAGAGAGACAGCACCTGACTGTGACCCATCCAACTCGGCAACAAACTCAGTAAGCATCACTTGTCCTGCAGAGAGACAGCTCCTGACTGCTGCTTCTGAAAGTTTGCAGTCAAAGCAAACATTCCAATCCTCAAGCCGCAGTTGAAACAAACATTCCAATCCTCAAAGACGCAGTCAAAACAAACATTCCAATCCTCTAGCTCCAGTCAAAGCAAACATTCCAATCCTCTAGCTCCAGTTAAAGCAAACATTCCAATCCTCTAGCTCCAGTCAAAGCAAACATTCCAATCCTCTAGCTCCAGTCAAAGCAAACATTCCAATCCTCGAGCTCCAGTCAAAGCAAACATTCCAATCCTCTAGCTCCAGTCAAAGCAAACATTCCAATCCTCTAGCTCCAGTCAAAGCAAACATTCCAATCCTCAAGCTGCAGTCAAAAGCAAACATTCCAATCCTCAAGATGCATTCCAAGCAAACATTTCAATCCTAAATATTACGATCAAAGCAAACATTTCAATCCTCAATCTACGATCAAAGCAAATATTTCAATCCTCAATCTACGATCAAAGCAAACATTTCAATCCTCGATCTACGACCAAAGCAATCTTTGCTGTCCTCAAAGTAAAAGCAAACATGCCAGTCCTCAAAGACAGTCCAAGCAAATATTATGATTCTAAAGAGTATTGTCAAAGAAAACTTTCAAAATTATGCAGTCACATTCCAATCTTAAAACTGCATTAAAAAAAAATCTCCATTCACAAAGTGCTGTCCAATATCCAGAATTCAAGCTGCAGTGACGACAAACTGGATCCTCTTCAAATTGCAGTGACGACAAACTGGATCCTCTTCAAACTGCAGTGACGGCAAATGGATCCTCTTCAAATTGCAGTGACGGCAAACTGGATCGTCTTCAAACTGCAGTGACGGCAAACTGGATCGTCTTCAAACTGCAGTGACGGCAAACTGGATCGTCTTCAAACTGCAGTGACGGCAAACTGGATCGTCTTCAAACTGCAGTGACGGCAAACTGGATCCTCTTCAAACTGCAGTGACGGCAAACTGGATCCTCTTCAAACTGCCGAGACGGCAAACTGGATCCTCTTCAAACTGCAGTGACGGCAAACTGGATCCTCTTCAAACTGCAGTGACGGCAAACTGGATCCTCTTCAAACTGCAGTGACGGCAAACTGGATCCTCTTCAAACTGCAGTGACGACAAATGGATCCTCTTCAAACTGCAGTGACGACAAATGGATCCTCTTCAAACTGCAGTGACGGCAAACTTGGTCCTCTTCAAACTGCAGTGACGGCAAACTGGATCCTCTTCAAACTGCAATGACGACAAATGGATCCTCTTCAAACTGCAGTGACGACAAATGGATCCTCTTCAAACTGCAGTGACGGCAAATGGATCCTCTTCAAACTGCAGTGACGGCAAACTTGGTCCTCTTCAAACTGCAGTGACGGCAAACTTGGTCCTCTTCAAACTGCAGTGACGGCAAACTTGGTCCTCTTCAACAGGCCGTCATGGCAAACAGCTCAGTCTCCTGGAGAGCTGGCGCTGTCTGGCACGACCATCAGGCGTCCTTGGTCTAAATTTACATTCCACCTCCTCTTTCTGCACCCTACCTCCTCCCCTTTTCTTTGTTTTTTTCCCCCCCTCCTTCAAACCGTGAGCAGCAGAATGTGGTGTCGTACTGCATCAGGGGAACACGTCTTGGCACACACACACACACACACACACACACACACACACACACACACACACAGAGGCACGCATACATGCACACATGCAGGCACACACACACACACATCTCTCTCTCTCTCTCTCTCTCTCTCTCT
>JADBJO010004479.1:0-14552 GCA_016801955.1 Conus betulinus
TTTGGGTCTCTCCAGCCTGGCCTTCCTGATCACTTTGTGAAGTATGGGGAAGGGGGGAAAGGCGTAGGCGACAAGTCCCGTCCAGGGGAGGGGAGAGCGCATCGACCGCGTACGCTCGGGGGTCCGGGACTGGAGAGACATACATGGGGAGTCGATGGTTGAACCGTGTCGCAAATAGGTCGACCATGGGCTTGAACCAGTGATCCCAGACAGTGGTTAGTGTCAGCTTGTTCAGGGTCCACTCTGTGTGCAGAAGGGTCCCTGACCGGCTGAGAGTGTCTGCCAGGATGTTCCGTGTCCCCTCTATGTGTCTCGCACGGAGGGTGGTTCCCCGTGCGTGGCACCAGCGAAGGAGGGCCTCTGTCCGGAGAGAGGAGGCCGATGGAGTGAGCCCCCCCCCCCCTTGTTGACGTAATGGGCTACCGACGTGTTGTCCGTGAGGAGGAGAACCAGTCGGTGCGAGATTAGATGCTGGAAGTGGAGGAGGGCCAGTCTGACCGCTTCCAACTCTAATATGTTGATGTGGAGGCGAGCCATCTGTGTGTCCCACATCCCCGAGGCATGACTGTCCCCCAAGTGGGCCCCCCCAGCCCGAGTTGGAGGCGTCCGTGTATAGCTCGAGGGACTGAGTTGGGAGAGAGATCGGAACGCCGGTGATCAGGGTGGACGGATTGAGCCATTCCTCCGTGGCGCCCGAGAACCAGGGGCCGAGGGGAATGGTCAGGTCCCAGCGGTCCGAGGTCTGGGACCAACGACGACGGAACTCCCTCTGCAGCTGGCGTTTTGGGGACCCGACCCAGCGGAATGAGGGCAGAAAGGGACTCCATCATCCCTAAGAGGGAGGACAGAGTTCTGGCCGAGGTGTGCGAGGCTTCTCGGAGGCGCACGATGAGGTCCACAATCCGGGCGGACCTCTCCGGGGTCGGGGCGACCTTCATGGTAATCGTGTCGAAACTCATGCCCAGGAAAGAGAACCTCTGACTGGGAATAAGTTCGCACTTGAGGGGGTTGGTTACAAACCCCAAGGTGGAACAAAGGCTGAGGAGGCGGGTGGTGTGGGCTTGGCACTGAGCCTGGGAGGAGGCTAGGACAAGCCAGTCGTCGAGGTAAACCAGGAGGCGAATGTCCTCCTGCCTGGCCAGGGCGGCCATCTCCTTGACAACCTTCGTGAAGAGGAAGGGTGCCAGGGAGAGGCCAAAGGGGAGAGCTTTGAACTGGAACACCCGAGCTTGCCAGACGAACCGGAGGTAACGTCTGTGCGCCGGGTGAATAAGGATCTGGAAATACGCATCTTTCAGATCTATGGAGGTCGCCCAATCTAGGTGGTGAATGGAGTCTCTGATCTGGGAGGGGTGTGTCCATCTTGAACTTGGTATGTCTTAGGAACTTGTTGAGGGGAGAAAGGTCGAGGATGGGCCTCCATCCCCCCGAAGGTTTGGGGATCACGAACAGGTGGGAGTAAAACCCGGGGTTGGGCTGGAAAACTTCTGCGATGGCCCCCTTCTGTAGGAGTTCGAGGACTTCCAGGCGGAGGGCCTCCGCCTGGGCAGGGGGGGGTCGCTGGGGGACGGAGGAGGAAAAAACGCATGAGAGGGAGGGCGACCGTGAGCCCAGGGTAGGCGAAACCCGTCCTGAAGCACCGACACTACCCAGGGGCTGAGGCCCATACGTCGCCACTGGCGGGCATGCCGGGAGAGGTTGCCCGCCAGGGGAGCCGATGGTCCCGGGGGAAGGGGAACAGTGGGCCGGTGTCTTGCTGGGCAGGGTTGTGCCAGTTCCATGCCCCTACGGGAGTGTCCTCCAGTCACCTGCGGGGCCGTGCTTGCTGGCCGAACCGAAAATTCTGGCGAGGTTTCGGTTTAGGCCTCTGCGAGTTAAGTGGGCGCTTGGCCGCCCGGCGGTGTGTGAGATGGGGCTTGACGGGGGTACGGAGTGGGCCTGTTGGCCCTGGGGTAAGACCGAAAGGGGGGTCTGGAAGGGCGTGGCTGAGGCCGGGGGGCGAAGGACGCCGCCTGCTTGCGTTCCTCGAGAGAGAGAGACATAGCCGAGGTGGAGTACTCGCCAAAGAGCGAGTGATCCTGGCCCGGGACACATCGTAGGGATGCCCTGAGTGCCGGGAGAGTGAGGAGCGTGCAAGCACCGCGTCTCTAGCCACAAGCAGACAATTAAAAATGGCTTGTTGCTGCGCTGTCCGCCGCAGCCGACAAGTGATGCGATATCCTGTTGACTAGGTGTCGCATGAAGGGATCGCTGAATAAGCGAGGTTCGTCCTGGTGTGGTTCGGAGTTTGTATCCGAAGGCCCTGGGACGGCGCCGTCATCCCCAGGCCAGAGTACCTCCGCCCTCTGCAAGAGCATGCTAAGGTAGGCATGCCCTGCAGTGGTGTGTAAGATCCATCCGGGCTACTCGGTCCCAGTCCTTTAACGCCTTAAAGGAGATGGTGGCCGAAGTAGGGGGGGGCCGGTTGGGTATCAGGCGACAATCCGATTGGGAGATGGCCCACTCCCTGGTGGCCGGATTGTCAGCAAAGAGGGAGGTAACAGGGTGCTTCCTGCGGGTCCCAAGTAGGGCGCCGAAAGGGGCCGCATTGGTGCCCGGGGGAAGGTCTTGACCCGGCGTGGGGGACGGCGTCTGCACCCCTGGCGCGTTTTCGCCGGACTCTCCCACAGTGTTGAAGTGAGGGACTGAGGTGCGACAATCCTGAGTCTGGAGTGTTGGCTGGGGGCGGCCCAACGATCTCAGGAAGGCCAAGATATCGGCAGAGGGAGGGGCGTCCCTCGACACCAAGTCCGGTCGAAACCGTTCAATGGTGTTGATCCCCCCCCCCCCCCCCATAAAGTGATGAGAAGAGGTCCTCATCGTAGTCCTCCTCAGGCTGTGGGGAGTCTAATTCCTGGGAAGGGAGGTCTTCCTCAGGGGGCAAGTGCGCGGGTGCGCGAGGGTCCCGCCCTGGTAGGGTGGTGGTGGGGGGGGGGGGGGGAGGGCGGGACCCTCGTGGCTCTATACTCGGCAGACGGGCTAGGGTGGGAGAGCCCGGACTGCCGATCGGACAGCGCCCGAGGTGGGAGACCCAGGTCGACCCAAGTCTGTGAGGTTGGGTGCCACAATCGACCAAATAGTTGTTCAGGTTGGGTGTGGGTATTGAGCCACTGGTCCCTCTCGGGGGCATAGAGCCACTGGTCCCGGGGAGATAAGCGGGCTGTGGCGGCCCAGAGTACTGTGCAGGGACTCGCCGGGGACCGGGGTAACCTGGGGCAGCAGGGGGGAATAGTAATCGACCGTGGTATGTGGTCCCCCCCCGGGAGCGTGCCGGGCCCCAGAGGAATGGGCAGGTTACCCGTGGTCCCCGCTGGTAGATCCTCCCCCGGAGGAACGGGACCGAGGACGTTGCCCAAGTGGGGGGCCGAGTAGGTCGGGCCCCCCAACGTCCTGAACCCTACATATTGGGCGATGGCGCCGAGCGAAACCGGAGCACACGATCGTAAGCGAGAGAGACACGACGGTCGATCGAGGGGAATAACTAGGGCAATCGATCGACCGTGCGCACACAAAAAATAAAATGAACAACGTACACAATGAAAAATAAGGTAAACAAGTCCGTACAGGGACACAAAGCGCAGCAGAAATGGCGAAACTGCGCGTGAGAAGCGACCGTGGCGTGGCCCCAAAGTGCTGAGTAACGCCACGTGTAAATACCAAGGACGACGGTCGATCATCGCGATCGTTGAGGACACGAAGGCGAGCGAGAATTTCTGGCAAATGATGGGAGGGGGCAAAGGAAATAAATTGTGGACGAAAAAAAAACCCTGTAAAATACTGGGGTATAAGTTTGGTGACAAGAGGGGGAGACCGGCGCAAAACAAGATGGCGACGAGACTGGAAGATGGCGACGAGACTGGCTCACGATCGTCGCACAGGAGGTTGTGGAATCGTGGAATAAATGACGGCGAGGGAGAAAACGGAATTTAGTGGCGACTGGGCCGAAGGCGATTGAAAAGGGAAGGCCGATGGATAAAGAGAGGCACCGAACCAGCGATGAACGCGGCGATGGAAAATGCCAATCAAGCTGAACCGGTGACGCGGAATGCAGAACCGGGAGCACACAATCGCGAGAAATTCCCGAAAATAAGGTTAGAATGCTAGCCCAGCGATAACCTCACCGTCAAGATACTCTGAGGATAAGCACAAGCCACAAATAATGAGTTCAGAATGCGAACACAGCAATCTTTACACAAAGGCAAAGTATAGGCGAGACAGAGCACAAGACTTATCTTGCTTGGGTGACAGGCCGAAGAAGAATGACGTACAGTACACGAACTTCGGCATCTTCCGTAGGCGGAAGTAGGGTGGGCGTCACGTGACTATCTTATGACTGCATTGGCCACAAAACTTCGGCCTGATGGTAGGACATCTCTGATCAAGATTTTCATTGAGACTGGTGTATATGTTTTTTATGTCCGACATCATTTAAACCCGAACATTCATCACTTCTGCTGTCTTCACAGAGGCCCATACTGCAGAATGCACTCCTAAGGTGGGTGGGTGGGTGGGGAATCATTCACAGCTAACCACAATCTTCATTATAGGCACCGATTTGTTCCACAGCACACACACACACACACACACACACACACACACACACACACACACACACACACACACACAGCTATTCAAAGCACAATTAAGGGCACAACACAAATACAACACTGTTTTATCACCACCAATACACAAGATAACACGCATGGAATTACCAATAAAGATAACATACAACATGGGTAACACAAAACACAGGTAACAAACAACACAGGTAACATACCACACACTGATAGCATGCAACAAATACAAAACACAGTTAACACACAACATGGATGACACACAGCATAGGTAACACACAAAAGCGGAACAAAAAAGACAGATAACATACAGAAGAGTAACATACAACACAGGTAACAAATAAAAGATAATACACAACACAGGTAACAAACATAGGTAACAACACTGGTAACACACAACAAAGATAACACTTACACACACAAAAAAAACAAAAAAGCACAGTTAACACACAACACAGGTAACACAATACAAAAGTAACACACACTGAAGGTAACACAATACACAACTAACTCACAATACAGGTAAAACACATATAACATAGGTAAAACACAACACAAGTGTAACACACAAGACTGGCAACACATGACTCAGGTACTACACAATCCAGGTAACCCAACAACCCAGCAGTGCAGAAAACACTGACCACGCCATTGTCCAGATCTATAAGGTCAGGGGTGCGGCAGTTGTTGGAGGGAGCCAGGCAGATGGAGTCCTCCAGGATGATGTAGTGGCTGCCCAGGGACTTTCATGATGCTGTGCACGTCTTCAGGGGTGCGTCGCCCATACATCTGATACAGCTGTCACCACATGACAGAAAACAGTGCGGTACATACTGAAACACGAGTATATTAGCGACAGACATTTGGTGTCTATGTGTACAAAAGTACACATGTTTAGTACTGATGTACAGATGTTTGTTAACAGTTAACATTATGGACTTGTCCATCACTGTGGGATCAGATCCTCTTTGTGTCGACAGGTGTGATGGTACTGCTGACTTGGTGGCTCCTGTTTATGCTGTTACAGTTAGCAGTATCAGCCCTGTTTTTATTACACTGCAGATGTATTTTTTTTGCGTATTAGTAATGATGGGTACTGGTGCACTAACATGGTTCGGTATTATAAACTGAGGTATTCCTTTAAACTGTTGGGTGCAGTAATATTGACTTTTTTTTGTTTTTAATAATTGTGATACAGATAACTGACCTTAACTGTTAATGGATACAGTAATCCAGACCTGTTGAGTTTTGCAGGACAAACCTCTTTTGTATTGTGGTACAAACATTTCTTCTCAAATGTTAATGGGTTAAATTAGCATTGACCTATTAAGGTTTATGATACAGACATATGTCCATGTAATGATGAGTATAACAACAGTGTTGCGGTACAGATATTTGTCCTCTTAATACTGATGGGAGCAAAAGTACTGACCTGTTCAGCGTTCTTATACAGACATTTGTCCGTATCGTTATGGGTACAGTAGTACTCACTCCATTTTGTGGTTGCACATGTTTGTCCTCACAATTAGCACCTCTATACTGAATTGCTTTGTTTTGTGTTTCTGAAACGGGTCCATCACAGTGATGAGTACAGAAGTATTAAATCTGTTTAGTGTTGTGGTACGCTCCAAAAGATAGTCCTCCTCATTATTAGGCCCAGTACTACGGACATGTTTTTTTTTTCTTTGCACCAGCATTTATCCTTACACAGTGAAGGGAACAGTAGTACAAGTGGTGCATACATTTGGTCTTCAAAATTGGCACTGAACTGTTTAATTTTGTAGTGTAGACATTATCCGTCACAGTGTTAGGTCTTCAGGTTGTTTCATAATAGTCCTGTCTAAACAAAGCTCTTTCCACAGCTGATAGTGACAGGTACGTTGTACTAAAACTGTACAGTCCTGTGGTGTAGATGTTTGTCCTCATAGAGCGAATTGGTTTTGTGTTTTTAGATCCTGTTTGTTTTTTGGCATGGATGCATTTCTTATTCGGATGGATACAGTAGCACTGAACCATTTAGTTTTGATTGTGCTGAGTTTGTCCTTATCACTTGGTGAGCACAGTAGTTGCTGATACATTTAATGTTGTGATACAAGATGTTTGTCCTCCCAAGAGTTCATGGGTTCCTGAAGGAACTGAATCCATTCATTTTGTAATGATTTTGTCCTCTTAGTATTGAGATGTACAATAGTACTGATCTGTTAAGTTTCGTAGTACAGATGTTTGTGTCTCACAATGCATATGGGTACATCAGCACTGATGTGTTGACTACAGTAGTACCTATGTTTGTCTCATTGTGACATGAGGAAACTAGATTTGTACTGTAGTCCCAGATCTTTGTCTTCAAAGCAATTAGCATCCTGTTCAGTATGGTACTGCAAAACATGTGTCCTCATAGTGAAGGCTAAAATAGTACGGGGGGGATCTGTTTAGCATGGTAGGACAGTTCTCACCTGTGAACTATACAGTAGTTTTGCTGCATCAAAATGCTTTAATAGTCCTAGCATATTTACAATGTCATTATCAGATATTTGTATTCCATATTGTAAAGAGTATGTCAGTTGAGAATCAGTTTAATTTTGCAACTACAGACATGTATGGTCTCCTAGGAGTGGATGGGTAGTAGCAGTAGTTGACCTGTGTAGTTTTGTGGCGTAGACGTTTGTCCTCGTAATGGGGGTGGTGTTGATGGGTCGTCGCCGTGCACAGTTTCACCCCTGCCATTAGCTGCATGCTGACCGGAGAACGATGACATGGGCTGTGGGTGTGTCTGTCATCACACACACATAATGACATGTGCATACACACGTACAAGCACATAAGCACACAATAATGACATTTAAAACCCAGTCACATCACATATGCATATTTCTATCAAACTTTTCAGATTTCAGAAGAATTAAGAGGACAGAGAAATTTGGAAAAGGTGCGGCTGGGAGGTCGTGGGTTCGAATCCCATCAGAAGTCATGGGGGTTTTTCTGCCCCGACCGGCTTCCTACCCAGAGTTGAGTTTGCTGCGGACTCAGTTGGGAAGACTGGGACCACACAGTCGAGTTTCATCCACTTAATGGATGCGTTTCTGAGAGTGTTGCTCAAATTTCCTGACCAACACTGCAGGTGCCTGTATCTCTCGGGCCTGGTTGACGCCGGGATATATTATGAAAGGAAGCGTAGAGTACAGCCCTGTCATGTAGTCTCAGACCGAAATGGAAATCCGTAGCATCATCTTAATCTCCTCATTCCTCATTCTCATCGATCAGCATAAAAAAAAATGTCTCAAATTCTGTGGCCCTTCATGCCCTGCTCTCATGGTGACCCTCAATTTCGATGTCCTCTCCACGTCTGTGGCCTTGGTTTGGTTCCGTCGGGGTCACCGGTATCGGCGAGTCCATGGGGGCTGTCGTTTGGACGGACGTGTGGCGCCCTCCGGAGGAGAGAGCTCACTCACGCCGGCTCCGCGACTAAGCAATTTATTGTCGTCAGTAGGGGGCTTAGTAGGTGGTGTCCTGCGTATGTTAGATCAGAACAGGCGCCACTGAACCCCACCGAAGTGACAAGGGGACAGAATAATTTGGGAACTGAGAAGGGCATTGGATGTGAAGGATAGTTGTAGACGAATTACACACACTGCCTCATATTTGTAGACTCGGGTGACAAAGAAATTGGAAACAGAGAACAGCATAGTCTGTGAAGGATACATGGAGGATGGACTAACATTCTGTCCTGACATTTGTAGAATTTGGGAACAGAGAAGTTTGAGAAGAGAGAGAGAGCTATTATCTATGAAGAAATATATGACAGGATGTACAAGCATACTGTATTGACATGTCTATAAATAGGGGACAGAGAACTCTGGGAAGGGAAAAGAGTATTGACTGTGAAGAATATAGGACAGGATGGACTAAACAAACTGCCCTCACATTTCTATCATTAGGGAACAGAGCAGTCTGGGAGGGAGAACAGCATTGTCTGTAAGGATACATAGTTGGGTGGATTACACATAGTGCCTCACATTTGCATGTTAAGGTTTTTGCATGTACACGTACATATTGCAAGTGTGCACATACACTAACATGTGTGCATGCAAATGCATGCACACATATATACAGTTTGCACACACACACACACACACAACACACACAACACACACACACACACACACACACACATGCATGCACACACATATGCATGCACACACAGAAATCTATGGTGGTCTTGGAGGTATTCTCATCTAGGCACTCACATCTTGACCAGTGAGTTGGGTTGAAACCTAAGTCAGGCATTTTTTTTCTTTCTTTAAAAAAATTTTTTTTTCCCCACATGCACATGCTGATACTCCTACAGACACTCCCTGTATAGATAGGCAAGGATTGATCCCATCTATCCAACAAAGGGAGTGGAGTTTTGTGTTTGTGCAGCCTTGTCCATGAAACCCTCCTCCTAACTGCTGCATTCATTTATTCTCTCATTCATTTCTTTGGCTGTCATCCCTATGAACTGTGGTCTTTGTGGTTCAGCAGGCGCACAGCAGTGTACATGGACCAGTCCGCAGGCAGTGACACCTCTAAGATGACAGGTGGCATGAGATGTGATCAGGTGTGAGATGATTCAGACAGGGATGAGCAGATTCCATCCTGTCTACTTGATCTGAACTATTTGATATATTTGATTCAAAGCAGTGACTTTACCATCCCTGTCTTCATTCTGTTATTGTAATCCTACTTTCTCACCTTCCAGGTAATTTCCTCATCTCCCTGTCAGTGTGTATGTTTGTACGCAGCTGAGGGAGAAAGATGACCTCCACCAAGGCCGAAATAATCCTAGTGCTGCCCATTAATCTGTATCAGCACCCTGGATCTATACCAACAAGTCACGGCTTTGTCCAGGGAACACATTCCATCTGCCCAGTTTTCTCAACATTGCACACCAGTTGACCCTGAAAGTGCTACCCGTGTACTTCTCCACAAAAACGAGAGTATTTTCTGTACAGGTTAGGCAAAACTCAACCACATTTTCCATGAAAGAAAGGAAGTACGAAAGGGTGGATGGTGGAAGGAAACACATATTCCAGCTTCCAAATTTTTGTGAAAGGGAGGAGAGGAGGTAAGGGGCATTTCTTCATTTTCCCCGCAATAACTCACAGCTGACACCGCAAAACCACAGTAAAAACAATGTCTGTCGTACCAGGTTCATCGTCATACTTTAGCATAAACTCATACTCTCTCCCCAGTTTTTTTTTTTAATATTTCAGGGCCTGTAGACCCCCGCTGTTCTTCCTATGGACTGGCATGTTGTTGCAGAAACAGACACAGCCAGATGTGATTTCATGTGCATGTTAGCAAGAGTTGTTGCTCTTTGGTCAAAACATTCAAGACAGCACAAAGGTTACAATCCACAAGCACAATAGCGCTCACGAACTTCATGCCTTGATTTTCTTTCTCCTTTTTTTTCCCCTTCGGTTCAACAAATTCATTGCATTTCTGCCAAACATGTGTACAAAATATATTAAAATGTGTTGGTGAACAGGTGTGAAGTTGGTTCAGTAGTTTCGGCAAAACCTTGCTGAAGGATCATGGATATGCCTTGTGACCCAGATCCCCACCCACATGGAATGGCCTTGACCTTGGGCCACATTTTCCCACTCCACCCAGCTAAGATCGAACGGATCACACAGATTTGGCCTCATCCCTGCTGACAGACAGACCAACCAACAGATGGGTGGTAACACCATGACCTGCACGGCAGAGGTCAGCCGACGAAACAGTGAGTGACAGAGAAGGGAAGTGAGGCAGAGAGGAGAGAGAGGGGACTGACTGTATCCACTCCATCAGCTGCACAGTGTCAGGTCCCAGAACTCCCTCAGCTCCTCCACTCCTTGTTAACTGTTGGCAGTTTCTGAAACAGCATTACCCCCACACCCAGTCAAAAAGATCAGTGGACAGTTCACGATAACAACCACTCCCGCCCTGTATCTCAACTCTCTCCTCCCGGTGGCGCAAACAGAAGTGTATACCTTACACCAACTGATGTTTGTAGCTGTAATCTCACATAAACAGATGTTTGGAGTGTGTACATTATACAAACAGTTGTCGTGTGTACCATATACCAACAGGTGCTAGCAGTATGTGCCTTACACAAATAGGTGTGTGTAGTATGTACCTTAGACTAGCAGATGAGTGTGATGTGCTTTACACAAACATTTTTTGGTTACTGTGTGCCTCATATCAACATGTGCAGTGTGTGCCCACAGATGTTTGTAGCTGTACCAAGAGATGTGTGTAGTGTGCACCTTATACCAAGAGATGTGTGTAGTGTGTGCCTTACACCAACAGATATGTGTAGTTTTTACATTATACCAACAGATGCGTATGGTATGTGCCTAACACCAATAGATGTGTGTAAAGTGTGCCTAACACCAACAGATCAAAGTAGCATTGGGTCATACCAACAGATGTGTGTTATGTGTGCCTTACACTGACAGATGTGTGTTAGTGCGTGCCTTACACACGACAGATGTGTGTAGTGTGTGTGCCTTACACTGACAGATGCATGTAGTGTGTGCCTAACACACAACAGATGTGTGTAGTGTGTGCCTTACAGCGACAGATGTGTGTAGTGTGTGCCTTACACTGACAGATGCATGTAGAGTGTGCCTAACACCAACAGATGTGTGTAGTGTGTGCCTTACAGCGACAGATGTGTGTTGTGTGTGCCTTACAGTGACAGATGTGTGTTGTGTGTGCCTTACAGTGACAGATGTGTGTTGTGTGTGCCTTACAGTGACAGATGTGTGTAGTGTGTGCCTTACACCAACAGATGCATGAAGTGTGTGCCTTACACCAACAGATGCATGAAATGTGTGCCTTTACACCAACAGCAGCATGTACTTTACACACCAACAGATGTGTGTAGTGTGTACCTTACACCAACTGATGTGTGTAGTGTGTACCTTACAGAGAAATATGTGTGTAGTGTTTGCCTCACCAACAGATGCATGTAGTGTGTGCCTTACACCAACAGATGCATGAAGTGTGTGCCTTACACCACCAGATGCATGAAGTGTGTGCCTTACACCACAGTGGAAGGGAACATTCAGACACACTTCAGACAGAGGAAGGGAACATTCAGACACACTTCAGACAGAGGAAGGGAACATTGAGACACACTTCAGACAGAGGAAGGGAACATTCAGACCACACTTCAGGCAGAGGAAGGGAACATTCAGACACACTTCAGACAGAGGAAGAAGGGAACATTGAGACACACTTCAGGAAGAGGAAGAGAGGGAACATTGAGACACACTTCAGACAGAGGAAGAAGGGAACATTGAGACACACTTCAGACAGAGGAAGGGAACATTCAGACACACTTCAGACAGAGGAAGGGAACATTCAGACACACTTCAGAGAGAGGGAAGGGAACATTCAGACGCCCAAGACGACAGAAGGAGGGAAAATTCCGACAATCTTCAGAAAAAGAGAGAGAGAGAGAGAGAGGAGAGAGAGAGGAGAGAGAGAGAGAGAGAAAGACGAGAGAGAGCGCGAGAGAGAGAGAGAGAGAGAGAGGAGAGAGAGAGAGAGAGGAGGGAGAGAGAGAGAGAGAGAGAACATTCACGCGCTCTCCACCTAGGGATGCATCATTGAGTGTATACCGAGAATGACCGGAAAAAACCATCTACAACGGGTCCAAAACATTCAGCAAGGACACTGTTGGTCAGCCGTGGAAGGGCAGATAGTGAGGTGGGGGTGGAGTGGGGGAGGGGGGGGGGAGGTGAGGGGCGTAGGAATCGGGAGAAGCGGGAGGGAACGGAGAAAGAGAAAGGAGGAAAAGGGAGAGAGGGGGGGGGAGGGAGGGGGCACAATCTGGGCTTGTCGACGACCCAAGGCTACTCTCGACTTTTTTTTTTTTTTTTTTTGCTTCTTCTTCTTCTCTTCAGTCTCTTCCGCCATCCCCCCACCTCCCTTCCCTTCCCTCCACCCCCCCCCCCCTTCCTGTGGTCATCAGATGACAAGGTGCGGTGGTCCTCCTCCTGTCCACTGAAATCCTCTGTCAGCGGGCAGCTTGTCCCTGTCCGGCATTGTCGGAAAGAATGGGCTTTTTATTTTGAGATGACACGGACAGCGCGGTAAGGGCTACTAGGGGGTAGGAGACGAGATGATGTGGGGGTGGTGGTGGTGGTGGTGTGTGTGTGTGTTGGGGGGGGGGGGGGGGGGGGGGGGGAGAGGGAGGCAAGCGGGCGTAGAGAACGAGACTAGGGATGGATAGGAAAGCACGGGTAGTGTAGATGTCGGAAGAGAGAAGAGAGAGCGGAGAGAGAGAGAGAGAGAGAGAGAGAGAGAGAGAGAGGAGAGAGAGAGCAAGAGCGAGAGGAGAGAGAGAGAGAGCGAGCGAGCGAGCGAGAGGAGAGAGAGAGAGAGAGCAGGGGACACATGGGGAAGAGGTGGGGGGGGGGGGGGGGGGGGGGGGGGGTTGGGGTCTGGAGGTAGGTAGGCTGAGGGGTGGGGCGGGGGTAGTGGGGGTGGGGGTGGAGGAAGGGAAGGAGAGGGAAGGGAGCTTGTCGGTAGAGACAAAGAATGTAGGAATGGATTTTTTTTTTTTTTTTTTTTTTTTTTTTTTCACCCCCGAAAGACTCAAGATAATTCATTTCTTCCAAGAACCTAGATCAAAAGAGGCAACACCGGCATTTTTTTTTTTTTTTTGAAAAAACAAAAACAAAACATTATTAGACTTTTGCTGAGTATAGTTGGTTCTATTTTGGGAAAGTGCACCTGGTGCGAAGATAAGGACACGGATGAGTGCCAAGGTCTGCATTGTGACGTCAGCTTGGGAAAGGTCAAGCATTTCAAGATTGTGAATGATGTCGAAAAAAAAAAAAAAAAAAAAAAAAAAAAAAAAAAAGATGGGGGTTGTTCATTTGATCTATTGTCCGTCAGTGTGCCAGCATATTGTGGCTCAAAGGCTATGCTTCGCCTCAAAACGCTTACATGAACTATAAGGTGATTTTTTTTTTGGACACAGTGAAAAGAGATAGGATGAAAAAGAGGGCATGGGGGGCGTACATATGAAATCCTTAGCACGCACAGAACACCGAGAAACCGTTGAATTCTGTGTTGTGAACAGAGAACCCTTGGTTTTAACACCTGTCTTCAATCAAAAGTTTTTGGGGGGTGGTGGGTGGGGGTGGAGGGGGGATAGGGACGTAGGGGAAGGAGGGTTGGGGGAGGGGAGGGGGGAGAATAGGGAGGGGGGAGGGGGGGAGAATGTGTTGAGGGTTTCGGAAGGAAGGAGGAAAGGTGTGTGTGAAGATGAGGAAAGAGGGATGGGAAAAATCAAGAGAATGGGGTTTACGGGGAATTGAATGGATATAGAGGTCGCGATGGAAAGAGGAGGAGGGGAGAGGAGGGAGGATGGGGGGGGGGGGGGGGAGGGGGGGGGGGGGGGTGCAGGAGGCAGGCGTTCAGGAGATTAGACTTAGGGCCAAACGAAGGATTGGCAATCACACACACCACACACACACACACACACAAGCTCGTGCACAAGCTCCTGCGCGTGAGCACACCCCACACCCCCCCTCCACCCCCGTCGCGCGCGCGCACACACCACACCCATACCCACCCGCCCCACCTCGGGGTCTCTTTTAGGTTGGCCGGGGAGGTAGGGGCCCGGATGCCAGTACCTCCTTAGGTGATCCCGCCGGTGGTGGGCCGGCCTTGCGGCTGGGGAGGGGCCGGCAACGGCGGGGCGCGCGACCCCGCTGCTCAGCGTTGGTGGGTTTGGGGTTGTGATGGGCGGCGGGAGGGAGCGGAAAGAGAACGGGAAAAAAACAACAACAAACAGAAAAAAAGGATAAAAAAAAAAAAGGAAAGTGGACGGGGGGGGGGGCGGAGGAGAGAAGAAAAGAGAAAAAAATACGAAAAGGAAGGAGAAGGAAGAAAGAG
>JADBJO010004479.1:20466-52966 GCA_016801955.1 Conus betulinus
TGAACTTGATGTGCAAATATGCACACAGTTTCAAAGCATATAATGATGACTGGACTCTGCATTCACATACACTTATATGCAAGTGCCCATGTGCTTCATAGCAAACACTAAATGACCAACACACAAACATCATCCACACAAAAAACATCAGCAACAGCCTATGCTCAGAAACTGTTGCAACAGCCCATACCATGACATGTCATCAACAACCGACACTCTCCTCCCTGACGGCCAACCTACCAGCATGGAAGACCAGCTCTGGTCTGGACTGGATCAGCAGCCAGCAACGTGTCTGGAACGGTCGTGCTGCCTTGGTCTGTGCCGACTTGGAAGGTCGGTCGAGGCATTGTTGGCTGTGGCTTGGTGTGCACCCTGACCTCCGCTGACTGTCTCTCCTCCCACTTCCCCATAGCTCCTAAAGACAGGGTGAAAGGTTCACACTGTGCCAAATGAGTGGAGGATGAGGCTGCCCCATGCTTCTACATGCACATAAACACACCGTCAGAGCTGCAAACTTCTGAAGAGACTTCAGAGGAATATTTTTTGAAAATTTTGATGAGTTTCTGACAGTTGAGAGGATAAATCACTATCACTCCCAAAAAAAACAATGACATTCCAGACACTTCATGTTCTTTCTTTTGGTCAACTGCTTTCATGGAATCACTGTCTCAGCCAATGCACTGTTGCTCTTTTACATTTTTGAAGCACAGTGTCACTAAGCTTCATCTTTACACTTCTAAGGGTGACACTTTGAGAATCGGAAAAAAAAAAAAAAAAGAAATGAGCCAAAACTTTTTTTTTTTTTTTTTGCTGTCCCCAACCTCTGCGCCACTCAGAGGCAGTGCACCCACGCCACTCATTCCGACACCCCGTCCACAGCCACAGCCCGGTCGGCCCCGCCGCAGCCCGGCACCGGCAATCCACAGGGAGCAGTCAATGTCAAGTCGTCAAGAGGCAACCCACCGGAGGAGGACACTGCACTGCTGCCGAGTCACTTCGGTGGTGTTCAGTGGCGCCTGTCTGATCTAACATATGCAGGACACCACCTACTAAGCCCCCTACTGACGACAATAATTGCTTAGTCGTCCTCTGTTTGTTGCTGAACCTGAAATTGAGCATGCTTTACAAATATAGAATACGAAACTCAAGTCTAGCGTTCAAACACGAGACAGCAAGAGACGCCGACAACACAAAGTACGAGATTTCTGACGTGGATGGGATTTGTTTTTATTACAGTTCCCGCGATTTCGCAGTTGCAAGCTGTGAAAATTTAGCAGTTCTACAGCTAAACACTTGGTTGAAACAAGATACTGTCTGCCGAGAATGCAGGCAGACAGACTACAAGCGTGGTGACTCAATGTGTTCATTTGCAGGTCAACAGGCAGCAGGCTGGCAACACGACTGACTGAGAACCCCGCAGCTAGAAACGGAGATCTCAGGGGCGAGGTCATGTGGTCAGTCTTTCGAAGGCAGCGGGGGATGGTGGCTGCAAGACCGGTGAACGAAAAACGACCGAGTCCGGCCCGCTGTCCGCCAGTCCACTCTTCTGTCTTCTAGGCGCCTCATCGCAGCTGGTCAGAACATCCGAACATCATCGGTCCCAGGATCGACTCAGCCCAGGTTGACAAAACAACGTCGACCAAATGACAGACGCTCCGACCAGCCCAGCAACAGATCACGACCCCGTGAGACTCCCTGACACCATGACTGCCAACGCCTGGCACTCGCTTTATGACGCCATGCCGCCACTCACCTTGACGATCAGGGCTAGACTGAAAGATTTTGAGGCAGGACTGGGCACAAACACATGTCATACACTACACATATAAACACGAAGTACTCTTATTAGAATGTTACACTCTTATATGCCATCTTTGTATGCATATATTAAGCACACAACAAAAAAGGCGGGGAAAAAAAAGAAACAGAAAGAAAAGAACGAACGAACGAAAGAAAGAAAAGAAAGAGAATGAAAAGAAAGAAATGCCATGCATGTACACAGCTGTATTTCCTTTTACATTTTTGGGAAAAGAAAGATTTTCCGACCCCCCGTCCCCTCCCCCCCCTCCACACACACACACACCTCCCCCTTTCACAGTGTCAACCTTCTTGGTAGTGTTCAAAACATTCTTCAACGTCTTGGTTCATCCATTTGTAATCAAAACATTATTTTTGTAATTTACCTAGAATACTTGAGACCATGTTTCTTTATTCCATGCATTTAAATCCAGCTACATTATAAGGGCTTTTCGTGATAACCTGAAGTCTCCTACCTGTGTTCGTTTTAAGCAATACAAAACACACTGTAAACAGAATTCATGTACATTGGGTTTCTGTTTACCCGTAAATCAGGTCATTTAGTGTTCTCATTTCAATTCCATGGAACTTTTTAGCGCGCGAACATTTAAATTTTTTTTCAAGATAAAGAGCTGCATTATCAAGACCTCATGTATCAGCACTGTACTGAACAATCGGCTGAATTTGAGCGTAAACTAATTTCAGATAAAGAGAACCGTTCTTCAATTTGTACAACTTTTGCACTATACATGAAACAGCGCTTTGGGGGGCACTAGCAAGACGCCAGCAAGCTGCAGCAGAGAACTGACTGAGTGACGCCCGCGCTGTGCTGTCAACGTCACATCGCTCTCTCCTAAAGGCTGGAGTTTGAACCCAGTTTTCCTTTTTTTTATCGGACTTCAGTTTTTTTCGCTTTCTTCATCCGGGGTTAACGAGTTCAACGCGGCTTTCACTTGAAATGGCGACAGCTTTTTCAAGCGTGAAACCGGTATTTCCGAAACAAAACGACATCCCCGATTCGGATAACGATAGTCCGACGACGTCACTGAAAATTGTCTCGCCACAGAACGTGTTTCTGGCCAGAACAGCATTCTCGGGGTGCAGGACATACGAAGCCTTTGGAGGATTTTTCCGGCGATACTTAAGGCACGTACGGATATCCTGGTAAAAGGCGTGTGTCTCAGAAACATCACAGTGTAAGTGGCCAACACCAACTCCTTCATTCTGTGTGAGGACAGTGGAGAAAAAAAAAAAACAAAACAAAACAAAACAAAAAAAAAAACACACAAAAACAGCATTCCTCTGTTTGTTGCTGAACCTGAAATTGAGCATGCGTTTACAAATATAGAATACGAACTCAAGTCTAGCGTCAAAACGAGAGACAGCAAGAGACGCCGACAACAAAGTACGAGATTTCTGACGTGGGTGGATTTGTTTTTATTACAGTTCCCGCGATTCCACTTGGCAAGCTGTGAAAAATTAGCAGTTCTACAGCTAAAACTTGGTTGAACAAGATACTGTCTGCCGAGAATGCAGGCAGACTACAAGCGTGGTGACTCAATGTGTTCATTTGCAGGTCAACAGGCAGCAGGCTGGCAACACGACTGACTGAGAACCCCGCAGAATCGGAGATCTCAGGGGCGAGGTCAGTGGTCAGTCTTCGAGGCAGCGGGGGATGGTGGCTGCAAGACCGGTGAACGAAACGACCGAGTCCAGCCCGCTGTCCGCCAGTCCACTCTTCTGTCTTCTAGGCGCCTCATCGCAGCTGCTGGTCAGAACATCCGAACATCATCGGTCCCAGGATCGACTCAGCCCAGGTTGACAAACAACGTCGACCAAATGACAGACGCTCCGACAGCCCAGCAACAGATCACGACCCCGTGAGACTCCCTGACACCATGACTGCCAACGCCTGGCACTCACTTCATGACGCCATGCCGCCACTCACCTTGACGATCAGGCTAGACTGAAAGATTTTGAGCAGGACTGGGCACAAACACATGTCATACACTACACATATAACACGAAGTACTCTTATAGAATGTTACACTCTTATATGCCATCTTTGTATGCATATATTAAGCACAACAACAAAAAAAGGGGAAAAAAAAGAAAAACAGAAAGAAAAGAACGAACGAACGAAAGAAAGAAAAGAAAGAGAATGAAAGAAAGAAATGCCATGCATGTACACAGCTGTATTTTCCTTTTACATTTTTGGAAAAGAAAGATTTTCCGACCCCCCGTCCCCTCCCCCCCTCCACACACACACACACACCTCCCCCTCCCGCCTCCCCCTCTCCCTCCCTCCCTCCACGCGCTCCCTAACGAAACAAAATTTCCTTTCCAAGAAATTGGACAGGTTCTGCTTCTCAGCAACAGAAAAAGGCTCTGGACTGGTTGTTGTGGTCAGTCTTCACGTGTACAAATGGAAGACGTGCAAACGCGAAGGCGGAGGAGTTGGACGGAAGAGGAAACGGGAAATCTTCACTTCTCAAAAAGAAGCACTGAAGACTTCAGAATATGTCATGGATTTTAGGAAAAGGTGGGAGAAACGGGTGGAAACTGTAACGGGAAGGGTTTTTTCTTGGGGAGAGTGAGGGAATGGGGCGGTGGGTGTGTGGGGAGGGGGGGGGGGGGGGGGGGCTCGGCGGTTACAGGGGAAACGGGCGAATGCAGCCGCTTACAGTCGGTATACTCATCTATTGAAACAAAATGACATGAGACAGTTGCGAACTATTTCGTTGAATAGCAGAGGTTTCAAAAACAAACTTAAACGACTATCAGCTATTGAAAGAAGCACACTTTTATTTTAATATGCTTAAAAGAAGCGCACATTACGACAGATGGTTTACCTGTGTGGGAAAAGCGATGGGGAGGGACAGTTTGTCACACCGATGGGGAGGGACAGTTTGTCACACCGATGGGAGGGACAGTTTGTGGGGAGGGACACACCGATGGGGAGGGACAGTTTGTCACACCGATGGGGAGGGACAGTTTGTCACACCGAAGGAACGAATCGAAGCCGAAGGGAGGTCATACTAGGAGCCAAACATTTTTCTGAAGATGTTAAACTGTAAATGGCCCACGACAAGACAGATGGCTTTGGTGCACTATGAAAACATTTAAGACAGCTAATGCACATGTTGCTAATAATGCGCAACAAGAAAATGTTATTCTTTTAGAAATTGCAACAATGTCTTGGCAAAAGTAGCGAAGGAACTTGGCGCTGTTCGACGATTTTAATGGCGTGATCAACAACCAATCTACTAAATTTCAGGACAATATCATCGTGAAGCTGAGGTGAAAGCGCTTATTGACATGATGCAGAGTTGACAGTCATATGACGAATGGATCATGTCACAGAAAAAGACTTTCACTGGAACAGAATAATCCTGTAACTGCCCAACGCTTAGACTATAGTTTTGTTTCTGATTCAATGTTGAATTACTGTATGGTTTGCAAACACCAAATACCACCTAATTCAGACTATAAAGCAGAGCTTAAAACAGTAATTTCACTCGCAGAAAAAAGCTCTTGGAAGTCTAATGATGGCCCCCTAAAAACATCATATCTTTATTTTTGAAAAATGAACGAATTCCTCGGCAAGCAGTTGAATTATGACAACGATGAACACACTTCCAGTGTATGCAGATGGGTACGTTGCAAATTAGATTTCTGAATGTTTTGCTCTGATTGTGGAAAAGCTCTGGCATGTAGGAAACCAAACGAGAAGCACACATTAAGGGTACAGATATCTGAACTAGAAAAGCAAATGATTAGGAATCCTTTAAATAAATTTTGGCAAAATAAGCATTTAAAAGTTAAAGCAGAAACTAGACTAACAGAGGTTGATAAAGCTAGGGGCGCCAGGTTAGATCAAGAATAAAGTGGACAGATGAAGGAGAACGCAATACTAAATACTTTTGCTACTTAAAGAAAGCCAGTGGCAAGAGAAAAATTATTACAGCATTGACCACCTAAACAAGAAAAGTTGTCACTTAGATATAGTACATTGGCAGGTATCTTTCTTGAAACATTTGTACAGCCAATCACCAGAGGCAGAAAATGTAAGCAACGCAACAAACTCTTTTGTACAAAACGAAATATTTCCACGCTTGGACCCAGAGGCAGCTATCTGTGAAAGAACAGAACAAAAGAAAGGCACGTAAGGAGTTGTGCCTGTTTTATTTAAAGTATATTATATGTGCAGTAATATAGTAGAAAGATAGCGTCAGTACGCTATGCAATACAACGCTTTGTATCGCCGAAATATTAAAATCAGAAAGCAAATGTCCATCTGTAAGGGAACACACAGACATTGCATAATGAGTGTGAGGCAGTCGTTTACTAAAAAACCAACCAAACAAAGCTTGCTCTTATGTCTCAGATTATAGAAATGGGGTGGGGGGGGGGTGATAAGCCTTCTTAGCTGCAGTGGTAGATGATTCTGCCTAACTGACAGTATGTGCTTGAGTGGGTGAATGGGGAATAAATAAATGCTTCTCAAAATGAACCTTCAGCAAGCTTATAGTCTCCAAAGCAGGAGAATCTCTCCAATGGGAGAAAGCTCACTAACATATACTCCTGGTCAGATACCGGTATTTCGAAACCTGATTGTTCTCCTCAGTGACCGCGGAAAGTGGTAATTTGACTCCTCTGCCTTTTCGGTTTTAAGAAGAATGCTATACCAGAAAAAGGCTGGTGTGCAATACCATAGTATGTTTGTTGAGTTTTCAAAAAACTAACTAAAGGTGCCATCTAAGAAGCAAAAGAAAATCATGAAAGAGCAAAAACAAGCTACATTTTCTTGTGAAAAGTAGAAAATATAAAAAGATAACCGTGTGTGTATATATATATATATATATATATATATATATATATATGTGTGTGTGTGTGTGTGTGTGTGTGTGTGTGTGTGTGTGTGTGTGTGTGTGTGTGCACTATTTTTCTTTTTCTCATTTAAATCTTTGCCAAGTTATTAATGTAATGACAGAAGAATTGTTAGCCTGCACTTGTTTTCCCTCACTATTGTAGATAGATAGATATAGATATATAGATGTATAAATATAGATATATATCCCAAGCATTGAGATCCAGTTGTAAATCTACCTTTCTCTGACGCCTTGTCTAACATCAATGTGTTACTGTTGTTGATTTTATAGTCAAGTAAAGTTCTGATGCTTTTGTAAACAATAACGCATTCAGGTAACATCAAGTTAGTTCTGATGCTTTTGTAAACAATAACGCAATCAGGTAACAAAACTACATTATCAGCCAGTAGAGATATGACTTATTGGGGAAAAAAAGAATCATCATACGTGAACTGTGCACGACGGATTTCATCCAATCCCAGTTCATTCACAAAATAATCATCTGATAGATTATCCCTCATCGAACTGTTTTTCCTTACAAGACATACTATTGATAAACAGAAAGAACTCCGCTATTATTCCGTTTTTGAATAACATGCACAGAAAATCTGTTTTCAGCTGGGACACACACACACACACACACACACACAGAGAGAGAGAGAGAGAGAGAGAGAGAGAGAGAGAGAGAGAGAGAGAGAGAGAGAGAGAGAGAGAGAGAGAGAGAGAGATCCAACAAAAACCGCTACTACAATTGCTACCTTACTATTTCATCACCACTTGGACTATTAGCAATATCAGAACCACCACTATCGTCACTAATACCGTCTACCACCACTAATGCCAAAGCTACCGCTGCTGACGTATACAGAAACTGAAAGCTCACGTTTCAGCGTGTCCATTGCACACAGCTCCAGTCCGACTTCCATCAACCTGGCTGCCATAGCCCCATTTATTGACAGAGCGGCGCTGAGTTGTCTTTCTCAACACACACACTGACTAGGATTTTCGGCGCTCATCGTCCCGCATCTTACCCACAGCCCCATGCTCACCATCCCATGCCATACCCACAGTCCCATGCTCACCATCCCATGCCCTACCCACAGTCCCATGCTCACCATCCCGCATCTTACCCACAGCCCCATGCTCACCATTCATGTCCTACCCACAGTCCCATGCTCACCATCCCATGTCCTACCCACAGTCCCCATGCTCACCATCCCATGTCCTACCCACAGTCCCATGCTCACCATCCCATGCCATACCCACAGCCCCATGCTCACCATCCCATGTCCTACCCACAGTCCCATGCTCACCATCCCATGTCCTACCCACAGTCCCATGCTCACCATCCCATGTCCTACCCACAGTCCCATGCTCACCATCCCATGTCCTACCCACAGCCCCATGCTCACCATCCCATGTCCTACCCACAGTCCCATGCTCACCATCCCATGTCCTACCCACAGTCCCATGCTCACCCATCCATGTCCTGCCCACAGTCCCATGCTCACCATCCCATGTCCTACCCACAGTCCCATGCGCGACGTTCATCAGGATGTTCGGCCATTAGTTGCCTCTGACGTGTTATGTGTGATGACAGGGATAGGAAGGGGCGAGAGGAGAAGAGAGGGGGTGGGGGTGGGGGTGGGGGATGACAGGGGGGGGGGGGGGGGCAGGGGTTGTGTCTGTACGTATGCGCGCATCATGTGTGCATGTGCGTGTGTTTTTGTGTGCAGATATGAGTATGAGCGTGCGTTCGCCCGTAAACTGGTAGTAGAAATGTGTGTATGTGTGTATACGGGTGCGCAAATACGCGCGCGCGCACTTGAGTGCATGCGTGCGCATAAGCACGCGTGTGAGCTTACGCACACGCACGTGTCTGTGTGTGTGTGTGTGTGTGTGGGAGGATGGGGGTCCATGCGCGC
The DNA here is from genome assembly GCA_016801955.1 of Conus betulinus. NCBI lineage: Eukaryota > Metazoa > Mollusca > Gastropoda > Neogastropoda > Conidae > Conus > Conus betulinus. Next base: position 29,060 of record JADBJO010004479.1, read on the forward strand.
GCGCGCTCTCTTTTGTGTGTGTGGGGGGGGGGGGGGGGGGGGGAGGGGGAGCGGGGGGGTCATTTTAAAAGTTTAACACCCGATAATTTCTGTGTTCATTTCATTGTGCCATTCATAAGAGCCTCGTTCTTTTGTGCCCTCTTCCAGAGAGATAATACCTTATAACCGTGCTCCCTTAGTAACTGAGCAAAACATGTGTCACTGTGGGAAAAACCAGGTTGTGATTTTCTTTAAGAATGTTCAATACGTTGACGAAGATTATTTTAGCTTTTTAGTAAAAGCTGTGTAACTTAAGAGGACTGTTTTGTTTTCTTAACGAATTCAGCAAATGGCAAGTAAATGCCATCTTCCTTGCGAAAGACTCCGATGTAAGATGGCTTTCAACAAATGTTTTTTTTTTAATTACAGTACATTTTTAATGAATTCTCTTATTGAAAATAATAGCTCTGTCAAGTTTCAGATGGGCTGGTGGGTTCATATTCATTGGAAAGGAAAGGGGAAAAAAACCTTAAATCCAAAAAGGCTGGGTTGAACACACAATCTGGCCCGAGTTTATCTGAATTTTCCACACTCGGATGCAACGATATTACAATCAATTTCCATTTATGAATCATAATTCTGAGCTTTTTATCGACCCTCTCTCTCTCTCTTTCTCTCTCCCTCTCTCTAATTTCAAGGCTTGAGTGAAATAGTTTGATCTGGAAATCCGGTTCCTCCTTCACTTACATTTTATTGCATCCTTTACTGCTAAGTCCGCCTTTATGCGGACACATATAACTGTATTGACGTACAACTATGGGAATGCAGAGCTATGGGGAAGCATACCTATTGAATTATAGAGCTTTGTGTACATGTAACTGTAAGAAGATAGTACATGAACGTATAAAGGTATATCAAGGAGTATAAAGGTACTGAGGTTTGTGAATATTTGGAACTATAAGATAGAACATTAGGCACGAAAACGCAAAGCTACAGGTACTAAGGTTTATAAGTACAGAGCTGAGTGTGTTTGCCGCAACATGGTGCTGGGGCTACAGGTACTTTTGAGATGTAAGCACATGTAAGAGATCAACAGGGGAATAAATCTCTTTGAGGGCACAAACACTTTGAGAAACACACAGATCAACAAAAATCTCTGGGAAAAGAAAGAAAAAGAAAAAAGAAAAAGAACCGTGATGTAGCCGGGCCGATATAAATTTGGGGTGAGACAGAGCCGAGGGGACATGACGCTACAGGACCATGGCGTTGTGAGAACAGAGCCCTAACCTCTGAGAACAGCAGGCCTGGCTGAACGCTTCTGGCTTTTCACAGTGTCTGTCTCGGCACTCCCAAGATCTGTCCATCACTCATCTGTTAATAGCAAGGCGTCTTTTTTAAACAAACCTCTCTCTCTCTCTCTCTCTCTCTCTCTCTCTCTCTCTCTCTCTCTCCGCTTTGCTCTTCATCGCCGGTGATTCCCACCTGACACAGGGCCGTGAAACAGGACTGACAACCTGTTTGGAGTTTTCTGTAGCAGCTGGTTTGTGCGGAATATTAACTGTATCAAAAATATCCCTGTCAATGTTCTTTTTATTCCATTTTTAAAAGGGTAAATGTACAATATAATTTTCAGTTTCTGTTAGTAGCTGTATGACTTTCAAAACTCACGTGACTTAATAAAAATTGTCATCGAAAGAGTGATTAAGACTGCAGTGTATGTATATGGCACATTGTTGAGAGACTGAGCTGTTCAAGAGAAGAAAATAGTAGCCATAATTCTTGGAATCAACACAAAGTTCATGCATTTTGTTCCATAAATACCAACTGTGTAAACAGCAGCACTTAAAATTGTTAATCTGACAGGAATATATCACCATAGGTTACAATCATCGATATCACTGGAACATTTCATTTGTGGAGAGTAATCATCCTTTTCTAGATGATATGACTATTTCCATGAAGCAAATTATCAAGGCAGACTTTTCGACAGTTGCAATCTCCCATAGATTTATCCAGCTTGTCGGCTAGTGTAGCCTCCCTTTTATTGTGCGGCTCACCTTCCTCGTGTTGGAGCAGTCAGCAAACGACAGTTACGGGCTTGGCGCTGACCGCTGACGGGTGGATCACAGTGAATTTGGAACTGCTGGCTCCACTGACTGACTCCTCCTCTCCGCTGTTAGATCTTGTTCCAGATTCCTGCTCCTGACACCTTAATTCCATTCCACTGAGGGGCCCCGCCGACCGACCACCTCCGCTGTAGACTGTAGAAACTCTGCAGCCATGATGGGAAAACTAGGATCGGGGATTGTAGCGGGACGGGCACTTGTCAAGCGTGCGGGCGGTCCTTTGGCTTGAGGAGCGCCAACCATCAGTTAATTGCCTGGCTCTCCGGCGGTTTGGCAGGCGACGATAAGATCAGCTTGGAAACTGGAGCTCTGATTTCATTATGATCTGTCCTTGATTTTTTTTTTCATTCATTTTTTTTAAACAACCAAACGTTGAAATCCCCGCTGCAGAGAGGGATTACAGTCAGGTTTCTAATACTGTAAGTTTCGTCGGCGCTTTTTTTCTGTCAAATTATCAGAACCATGCGGTTAATCCCTTAATGGACTTGTTTTGTTCAGTATTCTCTCTCTTCATTAGGAGGAAAGAAAAGCTGTCCAGATCTCTCTCTCTCTCTCTCTCTCTCTCTCTCTCTCTCTCTCTCTCTCTCTCTCTCTCTCTCTCTTCGTTTTTCTTATTTTTATTTTCTCTCTCTCCTGTCGGGAGGAAGTGTGCAGTTCCTCCATTTGGTCTTGCTCAGTGTTCCCTCCAATCACGAAGAAGAAAGACAATTATTCTGTTTCCTTTCAGACCTTCATTAGATCAGTGTTCTCCCCAGTCACGGAGAAGAAAGACAATTATTCTATTTCTTTTCAGACCTCCTTTAGATCAGCCTACTCTTTTTCGTCCTAACTTAAGAGGGAACCGAGGATTTATGCATCATATAACATACCATAACATAATAATACAATGTATGATCTGATATGATATACTATAATGTGACATAATACAATATAAAATAAAGCTGTTTGAAGACGTCACAAGTAGAAGTTGGTGTCCGATCAAAGAGATTATGCCCTATGTAGGGCGTGCAATCTTTGGTCCGATGGCAGGTATGAGATGGTGGAGCGTGAAGCTGGTCTTGGATCAATGTTGACAACACGCTGTTTGAGACAGAGAATCACGGAAGCACTATGTAATGTACAGAACAAATGAGTATTTCAACTGTCCATTCACGAGATATTAAAAACTTATCACTACGCATAGAGCCCTGCTGTTCTCTCTCTCTCTCTCTCTCTCTCTCTCTCTCTCTCTCTCTCTCTCTCTCTCTGCGGTGATTAGGGGTTTTTTAGTTTAGTGCAGTGTGTGTGTGTGTGTGTGTGTGTGTGCGCGCGCGCGCGCGCGCGCGTGTGTGTGTGTGTGTGTGTGTGTGTGTGTGTGTGTGTGTGTGTGACCGGTCCTTGAAGGAAATGGAGAACAAAAAGACAGACAGACTCGAGATGGCAGGAAAGAGACAGCGCGAAGGAGATAGAGGGGGTGAGATACAGGCAGGGACAAAGATAAATCTATTAGAAGTTGCCAGATAGGAGAGGGGAGAGAAAGACAGACAGAACGCCAGAGTGGAGCGCAGCAGCCGTGGCGACAGCATCCCTCGGCACCATTGGCGCGCGACACCCGATACGGTTCAACAACTCTGGCACCCTGCAGTGGCCAAGGAAGGCAGGATCAGGGGGGTCTGGAGGAGATGGGGCGGCGGGAGTAGGAAAGGGAGGGAGGAGGAGAGAAGGGGAGACCTCCTCCTTCTCCTCGTCTTTCCCCCTCACATTCCCTCAGGCTGTGGTAAGATCTGAGAAGGCCTAGGGAGAGAAGTTGGCCCAGCCTGTCGGTATGACGTGAAGACCTGGAGAGGCTGCCGGTTTTTTTTGTCGAGTTGTGTTTGTTTTTTTTTTTCTTGTGATTGAGCGCTAATAAACATGACTGAATTCATTATCATCCTTGACGAAGGGAAATGCGGCTAAACACACCGTCATCCTTGATGAATAAAAAAGAAATGTTGCTGAATTCATAGTGATCTCTGACGAAAGAAGACGCGACCATGTGACCATGTTGGAAAAAAGACAATGCGTGTTAACACTTACGGTCGGTTCTTTGCAGTCGAGTTTCGCCACTAAATGGCACCAGCCATGAAGTTGTAATCGTTCAACCAGCACATCACAACTCTTTGACACTAAATGGCACCAGCCATGAAGTTGTAATCGTTCAACCAGCACATCACAACTCTTTGACACTAAATGGCACCAGCCATGAAGTTGTAATCGTTCAACCAGCACAGCACAACTCTTTGACACTAAATGGCACCAGCCATGAAGTTGTAAACCAGCACAGCACAACTCTTTGACACTAAATGGCATCAGCCATGAAGTTGTAATCGTTCAACCAACACAGCACAACTCTTTCATATGAAGTTGTAATCGTTCAACCAGCACAGCACAACTCTTTGATACTTTTCACTACCCTGCCATTGTCTTCATACCTGTACTGTTCAGTCAGCAGTACGTTGTCCTGCCCTTCAGTCAGCAGTACGTTGTCCTGCCTGATAACTTCAGTCAGCAGTACGCTGTCGTGCCTGATAACTTCAGTCAGCAGTACGCTGTCCTGCCTGATAACTTCAGTCAGCAGTACGCTGTCGTGCCTGATAACTTCAGTCAGCAGTACGCTGTCCTGCCTGATATTTTCAGTCAGCAGTACGCTGTCCTGCCTGATAACTACCTTTTACTGCAAGCATCAGTTAGTCAGCATGACCTGTGTCTACTGCCTGCAATCTTTTACAATATGTGTGACTTTCCCAACACGGCCTGACTCTGCTGGATGCTGCATTTCACTGCATGGCATGTGTTGCGGAGCCAGCATGATTGAACTCTGCCTGATCATTTTTTAACTGTAGGTGTCTCTAGTAGTTCTACTCCCTGATAACTTTTCCCACCTGTAACGTGTACCGTTTTGAGAAGTGTTGCTGTGATAGTCCATCACCAAACGGCGGAGAGAGCCCGTGCCAGAGATTGGGTTCGTGCTCTCATGGCCTGTCTGCTGACACAGCTGTAGCAGTCACGTCTAAACCGACCCATTGTCCAGGGACGAGATTTCAAGACACCCCCCCCCCCCCCCCCCCCCCCCCTTCACTCCAGTCCAGGACTGTGATGGGACAGCCAACATCCTCTTCTTTTCTTCTGTACTTTTTTAAAAGATGACCAGGTCCCCAACGACAGCTGGGTGGCCTGGGACGGTGTGTTGAAGAGGACCAGGTCCCATAGACAGCTGAATGGACTGGTGTGGGGTGTTGAAGAGGACCTGACAGTTGGGTGGACTGGGGTGGGGTGTTGAAGAGGACCTGACAGCTGGGTGGACTTGGGTGGTGTGTTGAAGAGGACCTGACAGCTGACGTGCAGTGTTGAAGAGGAGTTGACAGCTGGGTGGACTTGGGGGGTGTGTTGAAGAGGGCCTGACAGCTGGATGGACTTGGATGGGGTTTTGAAGAGGACCAGGTCCCATAGACAGCTGGGTGGGCTGTGCTGGAATGATGAAGAGGACCTGACAGCCGGGTGGACTGGGGTGCTGTCTTGAAGAGGACTATTGACAGCTGGGTGGACTGAGGTGGGGTGTTGAAGGGGACCACTGACAGCTGGGTGGACTGGGGTGGGGTGTTGAAGAGGACCAGGTCCCTATAGACAACCATGTGGACTGGGGTGGGGGTGTTGAAGAGGACCATTGGCAGCTGGGTGGATTGAGGTGGGGTGTTGAAGGGGACCATTGACAGCTGGGTGGACTGAAGAGGACCAGGTCCCCATAGACAGCTGGGTGGACTAGGGTGGGGTGTTATTCTAGCATTGCTTGACCTCAGTGCTGCTTTTGATACTCTTGACCACTCTATCCTACTCAAGAGACTCAAGGTTACTTTTGGATTTGACGATATGGTTCTCAAATGGTTTACATCATACCTTTCTGACAGGACACAGACGGTAATCGTTAATGGTGCTGAATCATTCCCTTCTCCTCTTCTGTATGGTATTCTTCAGGGCTCTATCCTTGGACCAGTTCTTTTCACCCTTTATTCTCAGCCTTTATCTGACGTTATTTCTGCCCATGGCTGTGACTTCCACAAATTCGCAGATGACACTGAACTCTCTAAGAGCGCAACTACCAGCGATTTTCAAGGTGCTCAATCAGATATTACCGCATGTTTTAGGGATGTAAAAGTCTGGATGACCAACAACAAACTGAAGCTGAATAGTGACAAAACCGAGATCATGGCTGTTGGTACCTCCTCTCGTGTCAAGATGGTTAAAGCTGAGTCGGCAGTAATTGATGGTGTTGTTTTACCTTTCAAAGAGTCAGTGAAATATTTAGGTGTTAGCATTGATCAAAAACGCTCTCTATGCAGAACCAGATATCTAATGTTTGTCGTGCATGCTTCCCGGTTAACTACTGTAAATCTGTGTTAGCAGGACTTCCTTCAGAACAGCTTGCACGATTACAAAGGGTGCAAAACAGTGCAGCTCGGCTTTGTTCTCAAAAAGCGTAAATGAGCGTATTACACCTTTGTTGCGTGAACTCCACTGGCTTCCCATCAAATATCGATGGCAGTTCAAAATCGCAGTTTTTGCCTATCGTTACTTTGATGGGACACTCCCACAGTATCTATCTGCTTCTCTTCCACCTATCAAACTTCTCGGTCTCTTCGCTCATCTTCTCAAAGCTTCTGAAAATTCCTAGGCGCTCGTTAAAGACAGTCGGTGAGAGAGCATTTAGCTTTAGTGCGCCCACTCTTTGGAATTCTCTTCCTGATAGCTTACGTGACCTGCCCACATTATCTACATTCAAGTCAGAGTTAAAAACATACTTCTTTAGGAAAGCCTTCTTCAACCATGATATCTAAATGCTGTGTCTATTATTCTGACCTGACTTTTTATGTACTGCATGCAAAACTGTATAGTTTACGCTTGAACCGATGAACTTGGTAAGTGCGCCTGTGTCGGTGTGTGTGTGTGTGTGTGTGTGTGTGTGTGTGTGTGTGTGTGCGTATGTGTGTGTGAACACATGTCAGTGCGAGTGTTTGGGTGTGTTGAGCGCAATGAGTTGACCCCAAGAATTGCGCCATATAAAATCCATACATTATTATTATTATTGAAGAGGACCAGATCCATAGACAGCTGGGTGGACTGTGATAGGGTGTTTGAAGAGGGCCTGACAACTGGGTGGACTGGGGTGTAGTGTTGAAGAGGACCTGACAGCTAGGTGGACTTGGGTGGGGTGTTGAAGAGGACCTCACAGCTGGGTGGAATTTGGTGGAGTGTTGAAGAGGGCCTGACAGCTGAGTGGACTTGGGTGGGGTGTTGAAGAGGACCATTGACAGCTGGGTGGATTGGAATGGGGTGTTGAAAAGATTAGGTCCCACTGAGATCTGGGTGGACTGAGGCGGGGTGTTGAAGAGGACCTGACAGCTGGGTGGATTGGGGTGGGCTATTGAAGAGGACCAAGTCTCATAGACAGTTGGGTGGAGTGAGGTGGGGGTGTTAAGAGGACCATTGACAGCTGGGAAGACTGGTGTGGGGTGTGTGAAGAGGACCAGGGTCCACTGACAGCTGGGTGGACTGGGGTGGGGTGTTGAAGAGGACCTGACAGCTGGGTGGACTGGGGGGGGGGGTGTTGAAGAGGACCTGACAGCTGGGTGGACTGGGGGGGGGGTGTTGAAGAGGACCTGACAGCTGGGTGGACTGCGGTGGGGTGTTGAAGAGGACCTGACAGCTGGGTGGACTGGGGTGGGCTGTTTGAAGTCTACCTGACAGCTGGGTGGACTGGGGTGGGCTGTTGAAGTCTACCTGACAGCTGGGGGTGGACTGGGGTGGGGGTGTTGAAGAGGACCAGGTCCCACTGACAGCTGGGTGGACTGGAGTGGGGTGTTGAAGAGGACGTGACAGCTGGGTGGACTGGGGTGGGGTGTTGAAGAGGACCTGACAGCTTGGTGGACTGGGTGGGGTGTTGAAGAGGACCAAGTCCCATAGACAGCTGGGTGGAGTGGGGTGGGTGTCGAAGAGGACCATTGACAGCTGGGTGGACTGGGGTGGGGTGTTGAAGAGGACCAGGTCCCCATAGACTGCTGGGTGGACTAGGGTGGGGTGTTGAAGAGGGCCATGGACAGCTGGGTGGACTGGGGTGGGGTGTTGAAGAGGACCAGGTCCCCATAGACAGCTGGGTGGACTGGGTTGGTGTGTTGAAGAGGTCCAGGTCCCCAAAGACAGCTGGGTGGACTGGGGTGGGGTGTTGAAGAGGACCATTGACAGCTGGATGGACTGAGGTGGGGTGTTGAAGAGGACCAGGTCAACACTGACGGCTAGGTGGACTGGGGTGGGGTGTTGAAGAGGACCATTGACAGCTGGATGGACTTGTGGGGGGGGTTGAAGAGGACCAGGTCCCATAGACAGCTTGGTGAACTGGGGTAGGGTGTTGAGAGAGGACTTGACACTGGGTGGACTTAAATGGGATGCTGAAGAGGACCAGGACCGTAGACAGCTGGGTGGACTGGGGTGGGCTGTTGAAGAGGACTTGACACTGGGTGGACTGGGTGGGGTGTAAAGAGGACCAGCTCCCCATATACAGCTGGGTGGAGTGGGGTGGAGTGTTGAAGAGGACTTGACACTGGGTGGACTTGGGTGGGGTGCTAAAGAGGACCAGATCCCCACCGACAGCTGGGTGGACTGGGTGGGGTGTTAAAGAGGACCAGGACCCCACAGACAGCTGGGTGGACCGGCATGGGGGGTGTTGAAGAGGACCAGGTGCCCGTGGTCCCCACTGCACCACGCCGTCCCTTGGCATTCAAAACTCAGGAGGGGAACAAGTAGTGCTGACTGGACGCAAAGTGATCAGGACGCCAAAGGGCTTAACAGCATAACTGGTTCCATTCCTCGCTGTGACGCTGTGATGACTTGAAGGTGCGTTTGTATAGTCACTACCACACGCTCTTTTTAGCTCTGTAGCATCATTTTTCCTCTAGTTTCTCTTCCTTTCCTCGTTTTCTTCCAAATGCACGTGCCAAGTTTGCTTTGTGTTCGCATGACATAAATGACACATTGTGATGCCTTAACCAGGAACCAAATGTGGAGTCTCCCTGTTTCAGTGCTAATCACACCTCCATTTGCCATGCCCCGCATAAAAAAAAAACAAATAAACGAACAAAACGAGTTATTGTAAATCATAGTATTGTGCTCTCTCTCTCTCTCTCTCTCTCTCTCTCTCTCTCTCTCTCTCTCTCTCTCTCTCTCTCTCTGGATGGATGGGATGGATGGATGGATGGATGGATGGATGGATGGATGGATGGATGGATGGATAGATAGATAGATAGATAGATAGATAGATAGATAGATAGATAGATAGATAGATAGATAGATAGATAGGAAACGTCTTCAGGAACAGTCACTCACTAGTGCAAAACATTGTGCTGTAAAAAAAACAAAATCAGTCTCCCCTGCCTCTGGCTGTCTTTGGATTTATATGTAATACACCATTTTATTATTAAATGATGTAACATTTCATTAATCTTTTCAATACACTTTTATTCCTTGAGAACGAGTAATGTCAACCCAAGTATGTAGTACTGGTTTTTCATATTTATATATTTTTTTAAGTGTGAGTATACACTTGGCCATGTGAAAGCATTACCAATATCAATTTAAAAACAAGATACTTTATCATCTGAATGTCCCCCCCCCCCTCTCTCTCTCAGTGTGTGTGTGTGTGTGTGTGTGTGTGTGTGTGTGTGTGTGTGTGTGTGTGTGTGTGTGTGTGTGTGTGTGTGTGTGTGTGTGTGTGTGTGTGTGTGTGTGTGTGTGTGTGTGTGTGTGTGTTCCCCCTTGCCAATCCAACTAAAGGTGGGATGAATGTACTCACGTGCACACCTATACATTTTTTCATTCATTAGCCACAGAATTGTATCAAACTTTTTATCTAGCTTCTGTTGAAATCTTTCCCTTTTCTCTCCTATTCCCGTCAAGCATCTCTCTCTCTCTCTCTCTCTCTCTCTCTCTCTCTCTCTCTCTCTCTCTCTCTCCCCTAAACAAATCTTCACTTTCTCTATCTTTTCTCTCCCATCCCCATTCTCCCCCCCCCCTCTCTCTCTCTCTCTCTCTCTCTCTCTCTCTCTCTCTCTCTCTCCTCCCAACCGTCTTCTCCACTTCGGGCAGCCCTCCCCCCCCTCCCCCGCCCCCACGCTCGTGCCTGGCGACGTGTATGTCTGTGTCCCTTGGTTGGAGAACAAAATGAAAGCTGTTAAGATAGTTGCCAACACATGAAAAACTTGGCGGCCATAATCTGCTTCATTATGCAACATCAGACATGCGCACCAGGGAACACCAATCAAATCGCCGCAGAGAACAGATTGCATGCTGGGAAGGCATGGCACTCTCCGGAGAAAGAAATAAATGTGGCGCCAAACGGGTGACGGAAGGCCCGCGCGCGACTAGTCGTCTGCCACTTTTTTTCTCTTTTCTTGCCGTTTTTTTTTTCTTCTGTCTTTAAGTGTGTGTGAAGTGGAAGGGAGTCGTCTTCATCAAATCATCTTGTTGTTTTTCTCCTCCTCTTGTGCCTCTTCTTCCTCCATCCCCTCTCTTCGGCGATGTCTTCCACCACTATCTATTATAATCCTCTTTTCTAGGCGTTTCCCTCACAGATAGAAAATAACATTGCAGTACAAAACCACCTTTTGATGGATCAAATGTAGTATTTTGCATCTTTGCCCGCCAGACTCAGTCAAAAGCGCTCTCACGCTATCAGCAAGACATTTTCACCGAACGCGCTTTTCCAAAGAGGCAACGCCAATGAACTGTTTATCAGCTGGTTACTAACAGTAGAGGACTGTCAGCTCCTACTGCCGATACAGACCTTGTAACAAACGGTAACTGGTCTTTACCAGAGTTCAGTGTCTTTGCCTGAAAAGTTTATACCAGAGAGAGAGAGAGAGAGGACAGCCAGCTGATAGTCAGGACTGGACAGGAACTGACCAGGCTGGGGTGGGATATAGAGGGAGTGAAAATGGACCACTGAGGTCACCGTGAGAACAGTGCATGCAGGGCCGCATCATCTGAACACTGGTTCTCTGTGTTGATCGCTGAGGACGAGATGAATGCTAATGCCGTGCAGATCCTTTAGGTCCAGAGACGGCATACAAGGGCTGTGTTCCAGGTTTCTTTTCTTACAACAGCTTTCTCGGTGAATAACTCACCTTAAAATATATAGTTCTGTGTTCCTTAATGTTCACATTTTTTGTTTGTAAATGCTGCTCTTGTTTGATTGTATTTTCTTATTTCGTTCCCTAACAGGCGAAGGAAGCATGCTTAATGTCACAAAGGCTTGTCTCAAACTCTCATAAATAAAGAGTTCTTTCGTCTTTTCTCCTCCTCGAAATGTCCCTCGTTTCATGGTCACCGTCGTCGAAGCAAAAATAAAATAAAATAAAATAAAATAACAAAGGAGAGAGAGACAGAGAGGGGGTGAAGTGGGAGTGAGGTATGGGAGGGGGAGAAGGAAATAGTGGTGGTGGTGGAGAGAAGGGGGGGGGGGGGGGGGGGGGCTCAAGTATCCACAGAAATGGAAGTAAAGCAGCACGAGAGAATTGCTGACAGGAAGACAAGACAGAGACTGAGAGAGTAAAGCATACAGGTAGACAGGAAGGCATGTAGACAGAGAGTAAAGCATACAGGTAGACAGGAAGGCATGTAGACAGAGAGTAAAGCAGGAACAGATAGACAGAGAAGGCATGTAGACAGAGAGGAAGCATACACTATACAGGTAGACAGGAAGACATGTAGACAGAGAGAGGGACACAGGCAGACAGACAGGGAGACACAAATGGAGGGGAGACAGACAGGGAGGCATACAGTCACACAGGAGACACAAATGTAGACAGAGAAAGAAGTAGACAGGGGAACATACAGACAGGGAGACATACAGAAGGGAGAGAGAGATGAATTCATACAGACAGGAACACAGACATGGAGGCATACAGACAGGCAGGGAGACAGGGGCACAGCTTGCGGACAGGAACAAGGGAGAGGGAGGCATAAAGATAGGCAGGGTAAAGATAGTCATACAGACAGACAGGAAACACTTACAGACAGGGGCACAGCCTATGGCAGAGAGAGACAGATAGGGAGTCATACAGACTGACAGGAAGACACAGACAGGGGCACAGCCTATGGCAGAGAGACAGATAGGGAGTCATACAGACTGACAGGAAGACACAGACAGGGGCACAGCCTACGGGCAGAGAGACAGATAGGGAGTCATAAGAGATAGGCAGGAGACACAGACAGGGGCACAGCCTATGGGCAGAGAGACAGATAGGGAGTCATACAGACTTACAGGAAGACACAGACAGGGGCACAGCCTATGAGCAGAGAGACAGATAGGGAGTCATACAGACTGACAGGAAGACACAGACAGGGGCACAGCCTACGGGCAGACAGACAGATAGGGAGTCATACAGACTGACAGGGGGACACTTACAGACAGGGGCACAGCCTACGGGCAGAGAGACAGATAGGGAGTCATACAGACTGACAGGGAGACGGTTTGTTCTGTATTGTTCTGTATTGTGCTATGGTGTACAGACGGTTTGTTCTGTTTTGTGCTATGGTGTACAGACGGTTTGTTCTGTATTGCGTCATGGTGTACAGACGGTTTGTTCTGTATTGTGCTATGGTGTACAGACGGTTTGTTCTGTTTTGAGCTATGGTGTACAGACGGTTTGTTCTGTATTGTGTCATGGTGTACAGACGGTTTGTTCTGTATTGTGCTATGGTGTGCAGATGGTTTCTTCTGTATTGTATTATGATATTGCTCTGTATTGTGTCATGATGTTCAGACGGTTTGTTTTATATTGTGTCATGGTGTACAGACGGTTTGTTCTGTTGTGTTATAATGTTGTTCTGTATTGTGTTACGATGCTGTTCTGTATTGTGTCATGATGTACATACGGTTTGTTCTGTATTGGGTTATGGTGTACTGACGGTTTGTTTAGTATTGTGCTGCAGTGTACAGACGGTTTATTCTGTACTATGCTATGATGTACGGGCGATTTGTTCTGTATTGTGCTATGGTGTACACACGGTTTGTTCTGTATTGTGTCATGATGCACAGACGGTTTGTTCTGTGGTGTATTATGGTGTACAGACGGTTTGTTTCGTATTGTGCTATGGTGCACATATTGTTTCTTCTGTATTACGCTATGGTGTACGGATGGTTTGTTCCGTATTGTGCTTGTAGTGTACAGATGGTTTGTTCTGTATTCTGCTATGGTGTACAGATCGTTTGTTCTGTATTGTGCTATAGTGTACAGACGGTTCGTTCTGTATTGTATTATGGTGTGCAGACGGTTTGTTCACCATTATGCCATGTGTTACAATTGGTCATCTTCAGTGTCCTGCTGTTACACAGATAGCTTTGTTTAGTGTTGTGTTACGTGGACGGATGGCATTGACTTAAGTACTGTGTTATGGTCTACACTTGCTCACTACTATGTTATAGTAAACAGATAGTGTTACTTGTCTGTTTGCGTCTTGATTTCGTTTTAAAGTGTTTTCAGCCTTGGCTGTCTAGGTAGTGGGTTAGCTGTAAACAGCAGAAACCTAAACAGGTGGACAGCTTAAATCATGTTACCCAAGAAGGAAGTCGAACCGAGTCGAACATTACATCTGTGATTAGTCAGAATGTGTCGAAATGAGGAGAGGAAATTAGGTGAGATGGTTACTCAAACATCAACAGTCATGTTCATATACTGCTTAGTTAACATTTCAATAGTCGATCGAATCGAACATTCCTTTTGTGATGATTTTCATTATTTTCTCTGTTTTTCCCTCTCTTTCTCCTCACTTCCTCTCTGTCTCTGTCTCTCTGTCTCTGTAGTTTTGTCTGTCTCTGTTTCTGTTTATCTGTCTGTCTCTGTCTGTTTGCCTCTCTCTCTCTCTCTCTCTCTCTCTCTCTCTCTCTCTCTCTCTCTCTCTCTCTCTCTCTCTCGTCAACAGTCATGCAGGCACTTCCCCCTCTTTCCTACACCTCTCCCTCTTTCAATCTTTGTTCCTCTGACTTTTTCACACCCATCCCTTCTGGCACTTATCTCTCTTTGTCTCTCTAAGTTCTTCTCTCTTGCCATCAGCTGTAAAATTACCACTTAACCCCCCCCCCCCCCCCCCCCCTTCACTCCTCCACGCACGCTCACCTCTGTCTGTCTGTTCGTCTGTCCTCTTCCTCCCTCTCTCTCTCTCTCTCTCTCTCTCTCTCTCTCTCTCTCTGTCTCTGACTCTCTCTCTCTGTCTCTGTCTCTCTCTCTGTCTCTCTGTCTGTCTCCCTCTACCTTTGTGTCTCTGTCTCTCTCTGTCTGTCTGCCTCTCTCTCTCTCTCTCTCTCTCTCTCTCTCTCTCTCTCTCTCTCTCTCTCTCTCTCTCTCTCTCTTCCCGTTAACGACCCCCACTTCCAACCCTCCAAACTCCTCCTATCGGCCTTCCAAGGAAGAAAAAAATGAGAAAAACCCAGGAAAGAAAGAAAGGAAGGAAGGAAACATTAAAGAAAAAAGACAACTTCTCAGCACCATGGCGGTGGCGGCGCCACCAGAAAGGAAAAAAAAAAAAAAAGGACGGGAGGGCACTCTGCTGATGCCGCCTGTCTGACGCCGAGTCCCTGAGAGTTGTACGCCTTGAGGCGCGCTGTCATACGGACGAAGCCCTTAATGAAATTACTGCTAATTAAACACGCTGCAATGGCTGCCTTATGCTCTAGAAAATGGCACAGAAGGAGAGGAAGAGGGGGTAACGGAGATCGTGGAGGGGAAGAGGATGGAAGCGGAGTAGGGGGGAGAAAGTACGAGGAGGGTGAAGGGGGGGGTGTGGGGAAGGATTGAGAGTGGGCATCGCAATTTCGGGACATGTGAGTGTGTGCGTGCATGCGTGCGTGCGTGCGTGCGTGCACACGTGCATGCATGCGTGCGTGTGTGCTTGCGTGCGTGCGTGTGTGTGTGTGCGTGCGTGTGTGTGTGTGTGTGTGTGTGTGTGTGTGTGTGTGTGTGTGTGTGTGTGTGTGTGTGTGTGTGTTTAGACGTGAGTAAACGGATGTGATGCAGCCGCGGAAAGGAGGAGAGGTGAGAGAACCGGAGCTGGAAGGGAGAAGAGAGGAGGGGTAGTGATGTGAAAAGGGGGGGGGGGGGGGGGGGGCTGTTGCTGGAAGATGCGGAAGATGGCAACGGGATAAAAAAATACCTGTGTTCATAAAACTGTTATCGACAGGTCAAAGAATCCCGTCAACTGTCGTTTACATGGACATCATTGTCTCCATAAACACCACCCCCTCGCCCTGCCTCTTTCCCTTCGCTCAGTTCTTCCCCTCACTCCATTGTTTCATCATCTTATTCATCTCTCTCCTTATTTGTCCTTATTCATTTCTGAACAGTTTTGTTAATCATCCGATCACAATGCTGATCAATTAATCAGTCAAAACCAATCGCCTACGCCTACCTTGCGCTGAATATATCTAAACTAAGTGACAAACTCGTTCATTTTCATGTCCTATTTGTTTATGCCTTGCCTGAAGAAGACCTAAGAGGTCGAAACGCGTCGTATATTGTCTTGTGACTCGTTTGTCCACGTTTCTCTTGGCGGTTCGCTAACATTTATTTAAGATTTGTTCAGATTTCCGCCTGCAGTCGTCTCACTTTGCAACTAAACCAGTCAATCGATCAATCAATATTGATAATTCCTGCTGATGATAAGCTGCTACTACTGTGTCTGCTGCTGTCGCTGAGGAATCAGCTGCCTTTGGTGCCCCGTCAGCGGTAGCAATAGCGGCAGTGTAACAACAAAATGTGATACTCTTGATCAAAATGGTACCAATGGCTAGGTGTTAAAACTGGAGAGAAAACCAATGTCATTGCTAATAATGGAGATCTTTATATACGTTTATTTCCTGTGCAGTCCTCTTGCTCACGGTGTTCACAAAACGGAGGAAAATAGAATGGAAAAAAAGCTGGATCAAAATTCAAACCGTAAGCTTTCCCCTTTCTCCATTCACACACACACACACACACACACACACACACACACACACACACACACACACACACACACACACGCATGCACACACGCACACACACACACACACACACACACACACACACACACACACACACCACGACGACTACGACGATGACAAAGACGACGACGACGCATTAAAGCCTATTAGAACAGATTATGCAGACTCTCTTCATCTTTACAGGGAATACCAAGCAAAAGACTATATCAGACAGTCAGTATAGCTCTGCACTGTGTCAGAC
Source organism: Conus betulinus (assembly GCA_016801955.1). Classification (NCBI taxonomy): domain Eukaryota; kingdom Metazoa; phylum Mollusca; class Gastropoda; order Neogastropoda; family Conidae; genus Conus; species Conus betulinus. Next base: position 45,450 of record JADBJO010004479.1, read on the forward strand.
AACAAGTTAACACAGTTCTGTACCATTTCAGGCAAGTCGATACAGCTTATTGTTGCATCAGGCAATACAGTTCTATGCTGCGTCAGGCAACACGGCAAAACAGTTCTGTACTGTATCAGGCACACCTCAGTACAGTTCTGTACAGTTCTCAGTACAGTTCTGTACTGTGTCAGGCAACACCTCAGTACAGTTCTGTACTGTGTCAGGCAACACCTCAGTACAGTTCTGTGCTGTGTCAGGCACACACCTCAGTACAGTTCTGTGCTGTGTCAGGCAACACCTCAGTACAGTTCAGTTCTACTGTGTCAGGCAACACCTCAGTACAGTTCTGTGCTGTCAGTCAGGCAACACCTCAGTACAGTTCTGTGCTGTCAGGTAACACCTCAGTACAGTTCTGTGCTGTGTCAGGCAACACCTCAGTACAGTTCTGTGCTGTGTCAGCAACACCTCAGTACAGTTCTGTACAGTTCTGTACTGTGTCAGGCAACACCTCAGTACAGTTCTGTACTGTGTCAGGCAACACCTCAGTACAGTTCTGTGCTGTGTCAGGCAACACCTCATTATAGTTCTATGCTGCGTCAGGCAACACCTTAGTACAGTTCTGTACTGTGTCAGGCAACACCTCAGTACAGTTCTATACTGCGTCAGACAACACCTCAGTACAGCTCTATGCCATGTCAGGCAACAAATCAATAATCTATGTGGTGTGTTTGGCAACAAGTCAATTATGCTGACATGATTCTCCGTACAAAGACCACTGTTCACAGCACAGTGGGGGTCACACTGAACATGTCCTGGGTGGACAAAGAACTGCACGGGTCTCATGACCTCTAACCTGTCGCACATGACTTAGGACAGGGAGCTGTGGAGGTTCCTGGTTGCCCGATCGTCGGTCACGGCACACCTACATTGACATGATGGGAAGATGATAATAATTGGAAGATGATGATGGCAATGATTGGAAATAACCACAATAGAAACTTTAGTGATTTTTTTTTTCTGCACAGCCTCGGAAAAAGAGCGCCTGGAGAGAAAAAAGGGAAGAGAATTCATGGACCATCACCCGGCCAATGCGCGGGATCGCCAAGTTACTGGAGGCCACAAATAGAAAGTAAGCATGATGCTTAACAAGGAGAGTCGGTCCCATAGTCTGGTCAACAGCTGTCACGATGACACTCATACCCTGATGACAATGTCACGTTCATTAGAAGGGTACTCGGGAGAACGCAGACCCCCTAGCGAGGTCGAAGGGATCGTGGATGTGCCCCTTAATCCGGGACTGCACCAGGGATCGACACCAAGACGGAATGGGTTGGTCCCTGGTCACACTGCATCTGTCCACCACGCTTTTAGCAAAACTGACTCAGCAGTTGGTGCCTCATCTTGCTGAACATGTCCAGGGCCGCCTGTGATGCAGACCCATTCCAAAGTGGAAAGGACAGTTCTGTGGGCCACACTGCTCTGTCCCCCCAAGTGTCGTCAGCATCAGTGCGGTAGTCAGTGTCTCGCCTCCCACAGATAGACCGACTGGCTGATGTCGGTGAAAACATGTCTTCCTTGATAAAGATACTAGTAGTGCCAGCCGTTGGCGCCCACTGCCCCAGATCAGGGACCTGACAGACATCTTGCTTTGCAGCTCATACATAGGAGGTCTGTCTGCAACTGGCAGGAGCTGCTCCCCCCGCCCCTCCTTCCCACTTCCCTCTCCCCTCTCATTTCTTTACTGGGATCCCAGCCATTTCAATGAGTCTCCGTCATGCTGGCCCCTGGCTGTGTGTCATGTCTGTTACAGAGATACTTGACGGACGCTCACTGTCTTCAGTGCTACGCAATAAGACAGAGGTCCCATGCTGTCCATCGAGGATTTCTTGTCCATTCGGCACGGCAGGATGGTCATCGGACAGGGAGTCAACATAGAATATCGCATCAGAACAACTGTATTACTTCAAGTATAGAAAAATTAGATAAAATTAGTCAGAAAAGAATAAAATAAGTAAACCAACGAGCCATCGTACATCTACGTGTTAGTCTTTTGGCTAATGTAACGACGCGACCAATCTAAAATATGAATGCACACATATTTATCCATGAAACACAGAGAATTGTGCGAGACTGAAACTGGCTAGCCACGAGCCAGAAAAGCACACGGGGAAAAAAAAGCCACAGCGAAAACATGGGCGACAATTATTGTGGGTCTAATTCGATTAGACGAGCCACTAGCGGCAGTTCTTCCATCATAATGCCAAGTTGTTTGGAGGCGGAAAATTACATTACGCCTGCCCCTTGACCGTGCCACTGCGGAACTGGCAGCAGCCCCTAGTCAGCCAATCACAGCCCGAGGTGCGGACGCAGCAGGGGTTCTGTATCGGTTGCTGGGGCGTCTTTGATGATGTGGGAGCCAGTCTTTACCTCGGAGCCCCCTAGACTTTTCGTGGGGCGTTAGGCATGCCAGAGCTTTCTGCAGGAATCTTCTTCTCTTTCTTTTTCCTCTGTATTTTTTCATCTTCCCTAGTTCCCATTCCCTCCCTTTTTTCTGTATCCTTATCAAAACATGGTCAAGCCATATCTGTATTTTTGTTCTCTCTTCTCCCTTTCCTGTATCCTTCTTGAAATAGTTTCTTCTCCCATAACTCCGTGACCAGCCAATGGGACGCTGCACTGAATAACTGTTCACGATGTTCCTCCAGCTCTGAGTAGATTAGAATATTCTCTTCTTCTTTCTCTCCCTTAACTTTGTGAAGAACGTGATAGCGTCACACTGAAGAAAAGTTCATCAGGTTTCTCCCATTCTCTTGTGTACAGAGGCGTGGGTCTCTGATTTTCAGGATGAGTTTGCTGGCACGGTTGATCAAACCGATAGTGCGGTAGCTCTGGCAGAGTCACAGATTTCCTTGCTTGGGAAGACTGGCGATAAGCGATGAGTCCATGATGTCGGCCGCTCCATAGTGTGCCAGATTTTGTTGCACATGGCTGTTACGATTTCGTGGCGGCCTCTCCATTATGTTTCAACAGTTCTGCAGGGATGTTGTCGATGTCTGCAGCCTTCCCACAGCTCATAGTTTTTATGGCTACCGCGATTTCCTCAGGAACCATTGGAGAGTCATCCTCATTTGATGATTGATATACTGTTAGCACGCTTGGATCTCATTTGCTCTATTTGTCGAAGAGTTCGGAGCGATATTCTGTCCACTTGTTTATGTCCTCTTCCTGTGTGAAACACTTGCCATCTTTATCCTGAAAAATGCTGACTCTGCTTTTCTTCTCTTTGGTCCAGACTTTCACAATGTTTAGAGTTTTCTTAGTGTCGTATTTGGATTGGTTTTTCTCTGTGTCCTCATACTCTATCCAGTTTTCTTTTCTGTTCGTTTTTTTTTTGACCGATTCTCTTGATTGTGGCACTGTATTTTTCCCCCTCAGTCTTCTTGAGCGGGTTTGAATCTCCTGCCGCGCATCAATATGTTGCTTTGGTCCACGGCTTTGATTGTCCGTTGGCTTGTCCTAGAATCTTCTTTGCTGTCTCCGTCATGATTTTACTGACATTGTTTGTGATGGTTTTAAGGTCTTCTAACAGTAGTAGAGGGTTGTGTTTTTCTCCTTTGGCCGCACGGAATGTTCAACGACCTCTGAATCTTTCTGCTTGTCACGATTGAATTTGTTGGTCACTTTCTTGTCGTTCTTTAACAGTACTTTGAGGTTCATCTTGACCAGGTCATGGTCAGGACCAAGGTCAGCTCCTGGAAATGACTGTGTTTAGGTCTGTTGATGCCGGTCCGTTTTAAGTCCATCTGGCTGTGCTACTAACCGTTTGGGGAGTACCATGTCCATCCTCAGGATGCTTTAGGCTCGCCGAGTGCGTTGGCAAGAACTAAGCCATTATTACTGGCAAGTTCTAGAAGACGTAGTCCTCTACAGTGGGTGGTGTCATTGCAGAGAAGGTGCTGTAGAGATCCCCCGGTCTGTGGGCGTCTGTCCCACTCCTGACATATCAGTCACTCTGAACGGCGAAGATGGCTTCCTTGTCAGCCTTGTTAATGATACTTCAGTCTAGCCATCATCATGGTCTGATTACATCATAGTCAAGGTTACAGTCTAGCCATCATCATAGTCTGATTACATTATAGTCAAGGTTACAGTCTAGCCATCATCATAGTCTGATTACATCATGGTCAAGGTTACAGTCAAGCCATCATCATAGTCTGATTACATTATAGTCAAGGTTACAGTCTAGCCATCATCATAGTCTACTAACATCACAGTCAAGGTTACAGTCTAGCCATCATCATAGTCTGATTACATCATGGTCAAGGCATATGGTCATATTTGCTCGCATTGTCTCCCCTTCTTCAGTTTTTCTTCATTTAAAGAATGTCAAGTCATATTTGCGCCCCCTGGCCCCCCCCCCCCCCACCCGCACCCCCACCCCCCAACCCTACGCCACCATCCCTATTCCACTGATTTCTTATTAAAGCAGGGTCCAGTCAAATCTGTACCATTGTTCTGATTACAGGACCAGAGAAGGAAGAGCTTGTATAAATGGAAAATACCCTGAATTTGTCGAGTTGTTGGTTGGCTGTTGTGTCTGTGACTGCGTTTCTTTTTTTTTTCTTATTGTTCCAAGACTTCTCTTTAATGGAACATTTTCTGCGTCTTTCATCAGTACACACAGCCAGACTCTGTTTTCATTCCTCTGCCTGAGCCACACGCTCCAGGATGGAGCTGTCTGTGCACATCATTATTTCTCAGGAACAGAAACGAAAAGCTGCAAAAGAAAGAAAGCAAATGAATAAAATGTTGAAAGATAAGGGAGAAAGACAAAAAAGAAAAAAGAAAAAGCCAGAAACAAAGAAGGAGACATTGAAAAACAAAGGAAGAAAGTTTTTTGTTTCCTTTTTTTTCACAAGTTCATTGAATTCCCTTCTACTTTCTTTCTTTTTTCTTCGTTCTGTTCCTTGTTGGTATGCTTCTGTCATTTTGTCTTAGTTTTTTTCTTTCTTATTGTCGTGTTTATTGTCATGATTGTTTTGTTTCTGTATTCAATTTATTCCTTTTCTTTCGGAAACACTTTTAGGATCCCTCTTCAATTAAATTAAACCATATATTTTATTCTGCCTCCTTCTCAAACCATATGAACATGTACATTTCAGCCTGCGCACTTCTCCAGCAAAACCACAAATTTCATCTACACCCTTCTCCAACGGGATAAAACCATTGATTTCATCTACACCCTTATCCAACGGGATAAAACCATTGATTTCATTCTGCATCCTTCTTCAACAACATAAAATTATAGATTTCATTCTACACCCTTCTCAAACAATGTATAAAAGTATAGATTTAATTCTACACCCTTCTCTAACGGAATAAAATCATTGATCTCGTTCTGCATCCTTCTCAAACAGGATAAAACTATAGATTTCATTCTACACCCTTCTCAAACAATGTGAAACTATAGATTTCATTCTGAATCCTTCTCAAACAGTATCAAACTATAGATTTCATTCTACACCTTCTCCAACAGGGTAAAACCATACATTTTTATCAGCGCCTTTCCCAAACAGGATAAACAGGATAAAACCATAGATTCCATGTTGCCCCCCTTTTCAAACATAATAAAAACTACAGATTCCATTCCATCCCGACCCGTCTGCAACAAGATAAAACCATAGATTTCATTGTGCGCCTTTCTCCAATTAGGAAAATCATAGACTTTATTCTGCACTCTTCTTCAAAAGGAAAAAAATCATATTCTCCTCATTTCTTCGGCACTATTTTCAAATAGAGTAAAACCGCACATTTCATTCGGTATCCTTCTCCTAAGGAATGAAACCATAGACTCCATTCTACATCTTTCTTCTGCATCTTTCTCCTGTAAGGTAATTCTCCATTCTCATGAAGTATAGAATTACAGGTTTCAACCTCCTTCGTTCTGCAGTAGAATAAAACAACAAAAGTTTCATGCTGCATCGTTCTCCACTAGGATAAAGCCATGGAGTGTATTCTACATTCCCAAAGAGGGACAGAACCACGGGTTTTATCACGTATCCTTCTCCAGCTGACAATGTCACAAGTTTCATTCTCTGAATGTGATATACTGTATTATGATCTGGGATTTTTCAACGAATCAGTCACGGATGAAAATACAGAACTGTCCATTCACTATTCACAAACTAAACGATAAAGAAAAGCTTGCGGTGATGAAATGTTTTCAAATGATTACAATAGTGTATCTTTGCCTCCTTACAATATCCGATTGTAAACTTATCAATGCATTATGATCTTGGATTTTCAACGAATCAGTCACGGATGAAGATACAGAACTGTCCATTAACTGACAAAAAGAGAGAAAGACGTGCATGCAGTGGCCTTACTGAAGCGTAGCGACTGACCTGCCGTTCAAATCTGTCAGTCAACTTGACATCGGTTTAATATCTCATCCAACAGTCTAGTCCTCACTGATCGGACAGACCGTTTCGAGTCCCTTCGTTTGCACTTCAGAGCCTTCTTTTTTTATTCAATTGATAATACACCTTGCAGAACACGAACAATGGAGTGTAACATATTAAACGTGCTATACTCGCTGAATAACTGACTGGGGGTATTAATCCTTAGTCTTGCGACTTGAAAAAGGTATCCATACGAACGAAACTTTGTCTTTTGTTTTGAAATACAACTCTTAACAGTTTTGATATATATTTCCAAAATGACTAAGTAGCCAAGCGGTTAAGAAATAAACTCCCTACAAATCTAACTCGCTCATGAAGGTAAATAACCAAGAGATAGACTGGACAAACACAAACAACAACCGCAACCACAACCACAACAAACTTTGTAGTATTATTATTACTCGAAAAGGGTTCTTTGAAAATTATATGCGTTAGTAATTCGTGACATTTTACTGTTCTGAACATGAAGCTAACACTGTGTAGGTGTTGTTTGTTTCTTTGCCTTAATTCAATACATTGTGAATCGTAACTGTGCCGTGAAATGGGTCATGTGCAGAAAAGACACACGTCACTGTTTATTGTTTCCATAGACACTGTCTCTCGTGAGAACATTTTTGCATCACCTTTACTCACTTTTTTGTTTTTGTTTTTGTTTTTGTTTTTTGTTTTGTTTTGTTTTGTTTTTTATCATTCTGGCGTATTAAACTCTCCCCGTTGAACAAACATCACTCTCATGTTACGGTGACACACTGTGAACATCCGCATATCTCTGCACCAAACAGAAGACGTGCATTTAGGTGAACTGAAAAAATAGTAGTGATGTATGAGACTGTTTATATATATAAAAAAAAATTGCAAATGACACGCAATAATACAACAATGCTCTTGATTAGGAAAACAAAGTAAACTACAAAATCGTACCTTTTACGTCACTTTGACGTAGCTTTAGCGAATTGGACTAAAGGCTGGCAATTTCAGTTCAACTGTAAAAAGTGTCAGATAGTTTATGTTGATGGACACACACACACACACACACACACACACACACACACACACACACACACACACACACAC
>JADBJO010004479.1:60466-70466 GCA_016801955.1 Conus betulinus
GAAGGCAGAAAAGAGAGATAAACAAGAGAAGGAAAGGAAAGGAAAGTAGGGCGCTGTGCTGTGTTGTGTGATCAGCCCCATCGGCCGCCGCCCTACAAAGCCTGCTGCCAGGTGAGAACTTTTTGAAGTGGTAACCAGACTCTCTTCAAAGTCAAAGAGAAGACAGTATGGAAAGTAATGTTTTAAGATATCAGAGAAGCGATATCTTCTTTCTCTTCCTACTATCAGACACACACAGAGGCGCGCGCGCGGCGCGCGCGCGCACGCACCACACACACCAGAGAGAGAGAGAGAGAGAGAGAGAGAGAGAGGAGACAGACAGACAGACAGACAGACACAGACAGACACAGAGAGAGAGAGAGAGAGAGAGAGAGAGAGAGAGAGAGAGAGAGAGAGAGAGAGAGAGAGAGAGAGAGAATGGGATCTATAACTCACAGAAACTAACAGCAGTAAAATGCAGATAATGTGACCGGTATAATGCAGATAACGAACAATTAAATTAAGATAACTAACAATCAAAATGCGGATAACAAACTTTTATTTCATTGACCCTGTTTCTGTTTGTTTGTTTGTTTGCGTGCTTGTTTTAATGGTTGTCCCGATTGCTTATTGGCTGGCTTGGTAAGCTGGCAGGTTCGTCTGTTCGTAGGTTGATAATCTGGTTCGCTTTGTTTGTTTGTTTGTTTCTATGGTTTCAGAAGTTTAGGCCTGCAGCTCTGAAAATTTCAGCTGCATCACTGGTTTTTGCCGCGAAAATATCACAGGTTAATGCCATTAAAAGGTCACTGGTTTAATGAGGCAGAAATAGGAAAGGTTTAGTGCCCATTGGTTTAATGACGTGAAAATATCAGTGGTTTCATGTCGTTCAGTGGCCTAATACCGCGAAAAATGTAAGCTGTGTTTCGTGCCATGAACATGTACAGTTTTAAAGCGAGTGAAATGATGAAAACTGTCCTCGGTTTAATGCTTTGAAAATATTATTTTTATTAACGTTATGAAAATATGAGTAGCTCAATGCCATAACAATAGGACTCTTTCATGCCAGGCACATATCAGTGGCTTAATACCGTAAAAAAATTACTTATTGATGCTATGAAGATATGAGTGGCTTAATGCCATAAAAAGATGTGACTGATTAATGCTATGAAGATTCGAGCGGCTTGATGCCATAAAAGATGTGACTGATTAATGCTGTGAAGATTCGAGCGGCTTGATGCCATAAAAACACGACTGATGAATGCTATGGAGATATGAGTGGTTTACTGTCATTAAAACATCAAGTTTTTAATGTATTGTAAAGATCAGTGGTTTAATGCCTTAAAGCGTCAGTGGTTTGATGCCGTGAAAATATCAGTGTGTTTCATGTCGTCAAAATATCCTCCTGAAATGCCCCTACATAATCACTATTTTGATGCCCGTTAAAAAAAAAAAAAAAAAAAAAAAAAAAAAAAATTGTTAGCTTTAATATGAAAATATAGAACGAGGAGCAGTCGGGGAAAATGGGAGAGAGGAGAGAGAGAGAGAGAGAGAGAGAGAGAGAGAGAGAGAGAGAGAGAGAGAGAGAGAGAGAGAGAGAGAGAGAGAGAGAGTTTGATTAAATCGCCGAGGAGGCTGTTTTCAGGTCGTTATTGAAAATTCACAATAATTATGCAAACTGCGAATCGATAGGTACCTGTGTTCGTAGAGATGGGGGCAAAAGATTTCTTCAGTATTTAGTGCTGTGTGTGTTTTGTGTTTGTCGAGAAGCGGGAGGTATGTGAGAGGAGGGGAGGGGGGGAGTTGTGAAAATGGAGGGCAGGGCGTGCGTGCGTGCGTGCGTGCGTGCGTGCGGGCGTGCGCGCGCGCGCGCGCGCGCGTGTGTGTGTGCGTGTGTGTGTATACATAAAAATGTGATTTATTACTGTTATTGTTCGTCCTCACTTTATGTACAATTTAGTTTTTACTTAACTCTCTCTCTCTCTCTCTCTCTCTCTCTCTCTCTCTCTCTCTCTCTCTCTCTCTCTCTCTACGTGCGTATATGGGTGCCTAAGTGTGAGTGCATGTGAAAGCACACGAGCGCGCGTGCGCGTGCGCGCGCCTGTGTGTGTGCATGTGTACGTGCGGCCATGTGTGTCTGTGCGTGCGTGCCTGCGCGGTCTTTAATGTCTGTGCATGTAATTGTGGTTTGTGTGGTGTGACTGTGTGCGAGTGTGTTTTGATATTATTAACAGTTTACATTTCACATATGAATGCTCTTTAATACTGTTGAATGTTTCATGATCACTACAAGAAAATTGTCCCTTTTTAAGAGGACAATGAATTGAACTGAACTGAATTGAATCGAATTGGCGCGTGTGCTTGCTTTCTTTGGTTGCTCCTTTGGAGATGATGATGATGACGACGACTACGACGACGACGACGACGACAACGATGATGATGTGATGATGATGATGTTGTTTGTTGATGATGATGATGATGATGATGATGATGATGATGATGATGATGATAGTTTATATTTATCATGTTGTTCAGAAAAATACGTGCTTTCCCTTTTGGTTTAAGAACTGCGAGCGCTCTCTCTCTCTCTCTCTCTCTCTCTCTCTCTCTCTCTCTTCTCTCTCTCTCTCTCTCTCTCTCTCTCTCTCTCTCTCTCAGAGTCTCTGTCTCTTCACACTGTTTCTCCACCCCACACCCTGCATCTCATCTCTCTCTCTCTCCTCTCTCTCTTTCTCTCTCTCGCTTTGTCTCTCTCTCGCTCTCTCTCTCTCTCTCTCTCTCCTCTCTCTCTCTCTCTCTCTTTCTCTCTCTCTCTCTCTCTCTCTTCTCTCTCTCTCTCTCTCTCTCTCTCCTCTCTCTCTCTCTCTCTCTCTCTCTCTCTCCACTCTCTAACGTTTTCCGTTGGTCGTTCTCCATCCCTCCCACCATCCCACACTCTCCACCTCTGATTAGGCTAATTATTGCATTATTCATTCAAAACGATACTGTATTGATTGTTATATATGTGCAGTTCTGTGCGACGTTTCCTTTCCTCTATCTGGCTGTCTCTCCTTTTGAGGGCTGGAGGACAAAAGAAAGCCACTGACTTGGTGCTTACTCCTTTCCCTCAATAAACAACAGCATTACCTTTCCAACACGGAGGTGTTGACACTGGCAATGACTTAGCCACGTGATTTCAGCCCTTCACAGCCCTGTACTGCATGGCACCAGCCGTGATTGGCTGCCAGGTCATGACTGGTCTGACAGCCAGCATCAGCACAGCCTGGTGCCACAGCCAAGGACCGACAGCAGTGCCCTGCCTCTCGGGTCATGCCGGAACATCCGGCACCTGTGTTGAGAGAAGCCAGCACAGGACAAAGCCGATGTTGGATAGACCGGAATCATCTTCCGTGAAGACGTGTTTTCCCTCTTTCCTCCCTGCCCACTGCAGGCCTGTGAGGGAAGGGGGAGAGAGACATAAACTGGGTTATTTATGTTCCTCGCGTCGTGGGCCTCAGCGCCCTGCATCGGCGGGCGAACATTGACGTCACAACAGCCTATTATCAACAAGAGGAGGCGACTCCCCACCGCGCGTATTAATTGAAACGAAGTCCCCGGCGATGGCATCGGGCGCTTCTTGCTGAGGCGGAAGGATCTCTTTCTGGTGAGCGGCGCCTTGATGTGGGGGCCGCGGTGGGCGTGCTACCTGGCGCTCCCCCCGGGCCGTTCGTCCTGGGTGGTGGCTGATACAGACGGCGATACGCGGCGGCTGTCTGGGCGCCCCGGGGAGTGCCTTCCCCTGGCGACAACTTCGCCCTGCCCCTATCTAGATTGCAGTGGGGGAGGAAAAAGGAGAAGGAGAAGAAAGAATGGGTAGGACCACCGCCACCCTCCCCACCCCCACCCGCCCGCCCACCCCTCAACTGTCATTATTTTTCAAAGGAGGCAGGCTGGGTAATGGTGGGTACACTTGAGACAATAACAGAGATTAATTGAGTGGAATGAGGAAAAACACAATCTATACAACCAGTGAACAGATCAGTGACACCTGGCAGGGCTGAAGGTCTGAAAGAAACGAGTTTGGATTTTTGAGCATAGAGTGTAGGTAGACAGAAAGGGAAAGGGAGAGTTGGGGTGGCCATAGACATGCGGGATTGGGGGTGGCCATAGACATCTCAGAGAGAGAGAGAGAGAGAGAGAGAGAGAGAGAGAGAGAGAACGTTTTTTTTTTTTTTCTTTAATGAGAAAATAATAAGCACAGTGAAGGTTTTGTTGTTGTTGTTGTTGTTGTTGTTGTTGTTTGTTTTTATCTTGTTTATAATGAAGTATCAAGGGGAAGAAAAAAGGAGGATAACAATATGCGACTTCAAAAGTGAACGAATTATCTAAATACTGAAAAGAATACTACACTGAAATGGAAATCGCGATCCAAACATAATGCAAGCAACAACAACAAAAAAAAAAGAAAAAAAAAACTTTGCAATGTTTTTTAATTGAATTGAAAAGGGAAGGACGTCAATGAAAGGTGGAAAGGTGAACAGTACGTCGTCGGAAGAGACAGAGAAGGAGGGGGAAGGAACACAAAGTAATATTCACACACATTTCAAGATTACTGTACGTAAATCCATACACATGATTCATTAACTGTGTGAAAGTTATATAGTGGTGATTTTTGTCAACACTGTTCAGAAAGTTTAGCATAACATATGAGAAGTGATGTCTTTTGAAACGTTTAGACTGTTACTGATATTCAATGAAGACAATAGGTAATTCCACAAACAACCACCAGAAAAAAGGAGGCTAAATTTTCAAAGATCGATCCTTGGTAGGAGTACCTTAATCTTGCTGACATTGTGAATCAGATTTGTTTCAAATTTATTTTCAGAGTCCGTGGGGCATGACTGGACATTGTCTTAAACATGAAGACTGCTTTGTTATAAGTAAGTTTGTATTTTAGAGGCAACATGTCTAACCGTTTATAATCAAAGGGAGTTACAGTTGAATATTTCAGAAGCATTATTTCAATGCTACTCTATGAAGATTGAAGAGCGGTTTTAGAATGTTATAAATGGCCGAATCCCATAATGAAGAAGTTATTTAAACGAGATTCAATCCACTAAGTAAAAAGAAAAAAAACCCAGCTTACGACAATGTTGGTCTGTTTTAGTTTTGAAACCTGGTGAATCTTGCAGGACAGAAGTTTGCATAGCGCTGTGGCATGAAAAGACGTGACGAAGTATTGTCTACAATAACATCAAGAATTTCATGATCAACTTCCTCAACTACTTCATTCCATTTTTTACACACAGAGGAAGGGAATTATACGAAAGATTTTGACGCTTTTTGCCTGGTGGTTATTATCAAGTATTTCGTTTTCTGGAGAGAGGAGAGAGAGAGAGAGAGAGAGAGAGAGAGAGAGAGAGAGAGAGAGAGAGAGATGTGTGTGTGTGTGTGTGTGTGTGTGTGTGTGTGTGTGTGTGTGTGCGTGTGTGCGTGCGTGCGTGCGTGCGTGCGTGCGTGCGTGCGCGCGCGCACGCGCGTTCGTGCTCTTCTCCTCGAGCACAATTTTTCAGTCGATCATTTAAGGCAATTACCTCATGGCAGCTCTTTCTGTCTGGCATCAGAAGACAACAGTACCCATATTTATCATCATTTGAGAGAGAGAGAGAGAGAGAGAGAGAGAGAGAGAGAGAGAGAGAGAGAGAGACAGACAGACAGACAGACAGACAGACACACACACACACACACACACACACACACACACACACACACACACACACACACACACACACAGACAGAGCAGAGCAGACTCCATTAAAAACCTTGTTCAGAGATGACCTACCCGATGTGATCTTTGAATTTATCAAAAATGTGAACATTTTTTCATTTGATCTGTGAATTGACTTCGACGCGGTGACAGCCCTGATATGGCCCTTTGCGGTCGGCTGGGCTGTAAGCAACAGAGAGAGAGAGAGAGAGAGAGAGGAGGGGGGGGGGGGGGGGGGGGAGGGAGATCAAAACACTCTGTCAGTTTACATTTGCTCGCTTTTGTTTATGATCATAGTTTCCACCGCCTGAGTTGCAGTGAGCTCCTCTGGCTTGTGGAGAGAGGGACGGGAGATGTCGTTTACTGTCGTTGTTAGGAACCGGCTTCCCCCCCCCCCCCCCCCCCCCCCCCCCCCCCCCCCAGAGATTTTTGTAATCCTTACAACTTTTGTCCCTCGCTACTGGCCCTCGAAGGCTGTCTTTTTTTATTTCCATCTTCGGGATTTGGAAAGAAAGTTTCCTATTCCATTCCAAATTGACACCTTTCCCTTACCTGTCGTCTCATGGGGGTCATACGAGACCCATTTCCCATGGGCAATACTATCTCCTCGATCTCGTAGACATTCTTTTTATCACATGTGAAAGTGCTGCTGTCATTCAGGGCCATACTTTTTTTTTTCTTTTTACCAGGACGGTATTCAAATTTAATCCATCCCACCACTCCAATGAAACCTGAAGGCAATGAGGGGAAGCATGGAAGAACAACAAGCACAAAACAGCGGGAGGAGACAAAGTGACAAAGCTTAAACAGAAAGCAAGACATTCGAAGTTACTATTTTCACACTGTACCGCCATTTCACCATAACATTTCGCGTAGAAAATGCAGGCCACGACGTGAACCATTGTGTATGTGATCACGACTGGCTGTTTACAAACTATTCCACGTACATCTTAATTCAATTAAACGGACTTTGTATTTCAGTATGTTTTATAAAAGAATGTCATTAATCAAATAAACAAAATCGTTGTTTTCAATCATGACATTGTAGGATTGAAATCACTGTCAACGGAAAGGGGACACGACTGAGCAGATGCTGGCTGAGTTTTCGCTTGGTGTGATGTGAAAGGCGGGAAAGACTTCAACCTCTCTTGAAGTTGATGCTGAATTAATCTGTATGCCCTGCCAGCTCAACGGACCCAGCACATGGTCCTTGTTCAGATTAAAGCCCTCTCACCGACGTAGAATGCCAGAGAGACTTGGAATACAGCGTAAGAAAATTGTTATATTTTTTCCTTCTAATTTCTCTTACACTGTGGAATCGACTCTTCTACACACCATACAATAAGGTCAGTCAATCGATGGATTTTAGAGAATTCTGACATTAAATTACTCAACGGATCCAACATGCTCTCATTAATGAGACAAAGGAACAAATTATTGCTTCGTTCCGGCTGTAGGCCCTATATGATCAGTCTGAAACACTATCCGCTCTATGATGGGCTGTATGTTTGGGTTGTTTGCCAGTGTTATCCCATTCTGACTGGCAGTCTGGGGCTGTTTGCCAGTGTTGTTCCCATTCTGACCTAGCAGTCTGGGCTGTTTGCCAGTGTTGTCCCATTCTGACCTAGCAGTCGGGGGCTGTTGCCAGTGTTGTCCCATTCTGACCTAGCAGTCTGGGGCTGTTTGCCAGTGTTGTTCCATTCTGACCTAGCAGTCGGGGGCTGTTGCCAGTGTTGTCCCATTCTGACCTAGCAGTCGGGAGGCTGTTGCCAGTGTTTCCCATTCTGACTGGTCAATGGTTGCGTTGAATTTTGTGGAGTTTGTTGTCAAGAAAAAAAGCTGTCAGAATAGATTCAAACAATAAATGCTGGGCAATACAGCTGGCATAATTATGGGTTTGAAAGGAGAGTTTCAAAATACAGACGGTGTGCAGCGTGAATTAACGACAGTGGCGGGGAAGGAAGGGGGTAAAGGAGACGGAGGACATTTTGAGGGAAAGAAGATGTTGGAGGAAACGAACTTCATGAATGGATACAGGAGGGGGGGGGGGGGGGGGGGGGGGGGGAGATAAAGGGAGGCTCGGGTTAAAACTTAGTCACAAAAGAATATGAAGATGAACCTGATGCTTTTTGCTGTTGCTGTGATTATCAGTCTCAAGACTTTATAGAACACAATTTAAGATCAAACCTCATTCAATAATCTGGGATGGGAGTTGGGGGAGGGGCGAGTTCTTGCGTTGTCATGTATTTTGTAAAGAAACACACATATTCAAGTACTTTGACAAACTGTCAGTGGTGGCGCATGTTATGGAAATCCACTGAAATAGTAATCATCGCGGTTATGTTAGTGTTCTTAAATTTCATCGTGTTTAACATGTAACAACATTATGCATCCTGCAGATTTGACAAAGCAATGATGTACAAATCATCCTGTGGCTGTTTGCCAGGAAAACAGCTAGAATCCTTCAAGACAACGGGGTTAAGGTGTTCTCCCTGAGAATCACCATTGGTTTCCTTACCATAAAACTGCTTTTCCTGCCTTCTGTAACGATTACAAGTGTTTCCCCCCCCCTACCCCCCCCCCCCCCCCCCCCCCCCCCCGCCCCCCCCCCCCCAAAAAAAAAAAAAAAAAAAGAAAAAGAAAGAAAGTTATTATCGGCGTCATCTCTAAAGATAGCAACTGTGTTCCTATTTTCTAGGGAAAAACAGTTATTATCCCTAAAAAAAAAATAAAATAAAGAATTAGAAATAAAAATAAAAAAAAAACCGAACATAGAAGAACTGTTAAATTCCTTGGGATCGCGAGTATTTCTCCTGTTATACCGACCCCAATGCGCTCGTCATGGCGAGCAGCGATTGTTAGTGTTTTCCCTGTTGACGATGTTTCCTTTGCGATGATAGTTGCTTTTTTTTTCAGGCAGACAAAAGGAGGACAGTCATTCCAATGAAAATGAGGAAAGAAGTGTGATCTTGAGAGGAAGCAGTTCTGATCTCTAGGGAAATAGCTGGGATCCTATGATGAGACCTGTTTGCCCTCTGTTGGCCAGTTTCCTCGGGGACCATAACATTTCCCTGAAAAAAGCAGCTACTACAGTCTGTAGACGCCTGTATGCTCTCTCTCTCTCTCTCTCTCTCTCTCTCTCTCTCTCTCTCTCTCCTCTCTCTCTCTCTCTCTCCTCTCTCTCTCTCTCATGCACATGCACGCACGCACTCACATACACATACGCGCGCGCGCATTTAGAGAAAAGAGACAGACAGAAACAGACCTGAGAGTTTCCAACAACCAACGGCAACCTGAAACAGACCACTTCAAAACATGTTCGGACTCTTTCCTTGCGCGAAGAATCTCTTCTGCGCCGACGACTCCAATAAAGCAGCATGACCGCCCCTTTCCTGCCGTCACTTCTCACGCTGCTGCCAGACAGGCCAGCCAGTGAAGAGAGACGCCGGGGGTCCAGGATGCAGCCCTCTACTCTCTGATGCCAAAGATGCGGCTCCATAAAAACAGGGAGATGACAGGAAGTGAGCTGTGGTGCCGAGACCTTGGCCCTCCAAACCCGGACATGCGCACCGAAGCTGGAGAGGAATTTCATGGTTTCTGAACTGTAAAGTGGGCTGATAAAAGGGAGGGAAATCCAGGGTTGGAGAGTCTTGTTAGTCATTTTCATTGGCATTAAAAGTTCTTTTTTAAATATATCAGACACCTACACATGGGGTTGAGATAAACTACGACAGTCACGTCTTCTTTCATTTAATTTATGTGTATCGTTAAGGTTGTTGTTGTTGTTATTGTGTGTGTTGGGTTTTGTTTTCGTTTTTTTTGTTTGTTTGTTTTGTTTGTTTCTTTGTATCCGGGAACAAACATTGCACCAAAACGTTGGTTTGAACAAAAGTGCATTCCATTATGCTCCGTTTTGACTCAACAGAAGGTCATATTGGGCACTTAACGAAACAACAGCAGTAAAATACAACCATGCATATTTGAAGCTTACAATGGGCGACGATAACTTTCCTTCATGTTCAGTAATGACACTCTGTGACCAGAAGCGTTTGCGCTTATGCTTCTTTTTAAACTCATGACTTTCAAACTCATGAAGGAAACAAACGAGCTCGCATAGAGAACGCAGGAAGACATAAAAAGGAAAAGGATAGCAAAAGAAGAAAAGGGAGGGGGGGGGGGGGGGGGGGGGGGGGGGGGGGGGGGGGGAGAGGATGGGAGTGGAACTGGAAGAAAAGGAACAGGAGGAGGGAGAATGAATAGACGAATTAAAAAGAGAGA
>JADBJO010004479.1:75466-77966 GCA_016801955.1 Conus betulinus
GTATCTCTTTGGGTTTTACGTTAAACAAACTGGCTTCGAAAGAACCTGTCTCCTGAGTATCTAGAGAGATCCTGTTTGTTTCGTATTCATACAAGCCACAGTGTTGGGGTGGCGTTGCATAGGGCATTATATTCAAATGATGTGTCTGCACTTTTATATCCTAACAGTGTTTCCAACTCTTCTAAACGCAGCAGTCTGCATTCATTGACATGAATAAGATTTCTTACATATTCTATTCCCTTTTCTTTCCACTTCTGGAAGATCACTACCTTTCCATTTCACTTGATCAAATCATTATTGAATAAGAACTGATCACACACATTGGATGGTTTTACCTATTCGATTTTTTTTTTCTCTCTCTTACATCTAGATATGTGATAATCACCACTCTCCAGAATTCATTTTCCAAATGGTCTGTGCGATGTACGTTTTGATTCAAACTTAATCATGAATATACTGTCATTGTTTAGTGTTTTATTCTACTGCCATTTCCGCATGATGTTCCAGTTCTGCTCTACTGAGGAGAATAGATTTCCAGCCCATTGCAAATTGAAACAATTTTGGAGATCAATAACGTTAACCATGTTCGAACCACCCTTTCCATATTCCGACTCCATCACTTTTCTTTTCACTTTTTCGAAAGCCTTACGATTGCTATAGTTTCGTTGCCAAACGAATTCATACAACATTTAAAACATTTTCTGGAATACTAATTGATTGCATAACATATATCAAGTGACTGATTAGAAGTGTTTTAATTACAGAGAACTTTCCCATGAATACTAATATCTCTTTTATTCCAGTCTCGGATCATTCTTTGAATGTACGCAGCTTTCTGCTTCCCTTTTTTTTCAATATATTTAGCCGTCTTATCTCTTTGAAAATATACCCCCTAAATTTCAGTTTTATCAACCATTGAAAAAGGAATACTGTGTTCGTCTATCTGTCTGCCCCCTTAATATTAAGATTTTATTGATGTCACTTTGAGACCGGGGAAGTTTCCAAACGATTTCAAGATACCGTAGGACCTAACCAACTCTTCTCCATTTTTAAGAAAGGACAGCCGTGTCTAATGCCATAGTTTACATCAAACGGCTCCTACAGCCATCCACCATAATCAGTGTAGCTTTGGGTATTGTTCGTCAACACATGTATCCATCTTTGAAAATCAACACCAAAAATCAAGCATGTCAAATGAGTGTAGAAGACATGTTTTAGAAATAGAATCAAAACTTTTGTAGTAGTGTAATGCTAGTACGTAGCCTGTTTCTCCTGTTTTTATTTTGGTAATTTATTGCAGCGGCAAACTGTTCGCTATATAATGAAGTAAGAGACTGTCTTGAACATTTTTTCTGAAGTTGTAAATATATTAGATGTTTTTGGACCTCTTTTGAAAAAATGTTCAATGAAAAATGTGAAAATGTTTGTAATGTAAAGATTTTACATGAACTGGCACTTTTTTAATGTGGATAACCATATAAATATAGACAATATTTTCGACTTTATCATAATATTTGCCAAACAGTGTATATATGAATGTATATTAGAGAAATGTCCACCTAACTTAACTGTCTTTCAGAAGCAGCTGAGTAAAAGATACAAGATAGAGCAATATGGTGCAAATATTAGTGATAAGTGTCTGAGTTTACTACAGAACGGAACTTGTATACGCCTTTGCTTGTCATTGTAGAATAGATACATATAAATCATGCATTGTAAAGAGTAAGTCGAAATGTTTTATACTCCATGCCCATTTGCACATACTTTTTCCCCACCCTTTTTTTTCTCTCCTCCTTTAAACTTGATAGACATTTTGTTATTGTCATTGTTGTACGTATTGCTGCTATTGCTGTGTTGCTATAATTATTATTACCATTATTATTATCGTTATCATCATTATATCATTATTGTTGTTACTATTATTATTATTATTATTATTATTATCATTATTGTTGATGTTACTGTTATTTTCAGGGATATGACAATCTTAGATTCTCCCCTTCCCTATGTGCCCCCACCTCCTTTCCCCCCCTCCACTCCCTCCCCCCCCCCCCCCCCCCCCCCCCCCCCCCCTTTTCCTTTTTTTCTTCTTCATGAATGTGCATGTGTTGTGATTTACTTTTTAATGCAATGGAATGTTTATTACAAAAAAGTGTCTCCATTAGAACATTCTGCCCGTTAGTAACGCGTCATCAACGGCCACTGAAATACTTCCTGGTCTGCTGCCACAAGAGCTGAGGCATTAGAGAGCTGTCTAGTGTCTGCCTGCATGACTGCCGGGATGCATTTTCATCATCTTTGGCCACAGCAGGTGGACAGTGACTACGGCGGGTAGTTCTCTTGCGGGCCCAAATTTTACAAGCACCTATGAGTGAAAATGGCGGCTTCGTTGGGCCACCGTTTGTGATTGAGATTGAACGGCGGCTTTCCCGTGCTGACATGTTTCCATGCAGCCATAGCAGCATGTGAGCTGTATGGTTCTGAAGCTAGAGACAGGCAG
>JADBJO010004479.1:82966-105466 GCA_016801955.1 Conus betulinus
CCCTCACACGCTCTCCTCCATTCAACGTTTGCGTGCGTAATCTGATTATTTCCCCACTCACTAACTCGGCATTGGATTATTGTTATTATTATCATTATCATTATTCTTATTAGTATAATAATAATAATAATAATAATAGCAATAATAACAGTTTTAATAATAATAATAATAATTATTATTATTATTATTTATTATAACTATTATTATTATGTTATTATTATTACTGTTATTATAATTATCATCATCATCACCATTATCAACTTCATCATTATCATCATCATCACCATCACAATTATCATCATCATCATTATTACTATTATTATTATTGTTAATATTATCATTATTGTTATTATTATTATCGTTGATGTTGTTGTTAATTGTAATTATTATCATTCCTATTACTTGCTATCATCATGATGATTATCATTACAGCGAGATCAGACTTCTTGTTTTCATTAACTTTATGGAGACAAACCGCGCTTTGTGTCCCGCCAAACAAGCGTTTATCTGTACCGCCCAGTGACTGGTTCACTACCCAGTGACTGGTCCACCGCCCAGTGACTGGTTCACCGCCCAGTGACCGGTTCACCGCCCAGTGACCGGTTCACCGCCCAGTGACGGTTCACCGCCCAGTGACCGGTTCACCGCCCAGTGACCGGTTCACCGCCCAGTGACCGGTTCACCACCCAGTGACTGGTCCACCGCCCAGTGACCGGTTCACCGCCCAGTGACCGGTTCACCGCCCAGTGACCGGTTCACCGTCCAGTGACCGGTTCACCGCCCAGTGACCGGTTCACCGCCCAGTGACCGGTTCACCGCCAGTGACTGGTTCAGGTCCATGGCAGACCTGCCCATTATTCCTCAACCTTAGAACGTGGTATTTTCATTGTCGGTGTAACTGTTGCTGCTGTTGATGTTGCTGCTGTTGCTGTTGATTTAATGTAATTTTAAATCAGAGCAACGGATGATCGGATTGTATATTGTTGTTTTCTAGTTTTGCATTAAATATAGATCAGTATACGTGTCGAAATGTCCTGCATGTAGTTTTTCTGAATCTCTCTCTCTCTCTCTCTCTCTCTCTCTCTCTCTCTCTCTCTGTGTGTGTGTGTGTGTGTGTGTGTGTGTGTGTGTGTGTGTGTGTGTGTGTGTGTGTGTGTGTGTGTGTGTGTGCTTGCGTGCGTATGTGCATGTGTGCGTGTCTGTAATTGCGTGCGTGAGCATGTTTGGTGGAGGGGGAGGGGAGGGGGAGTTTTTGTGTGTGTGTTTGCGTTAGCGTGATGTGGTTCTGTTGTAAAGACCTTGTTGTCACATGTTACTGTCGTTAATGTAACCATCTTTTCTATTGGAAAGATATAAGATACTATTATTATTATTATTATTATTACTAGCAGCAGCAGCAGCAGCAGCTTCGTTCTGATAGTTTTCATCCATTATTGCATCGGTCAGCGAACAAAGTTACTATAACTGAACAGAATCGCGCTGTTCCGATGCATAAAATCTGTGTTTTATTCTTTTTATAGAGAAAAAGGACACTGTGTGTGCGTGCGTGCGTGCGTGCCTCTGTGTATGTCTATGTGTGTGTGTGTGTGTGTGTGTGTGTGTGTGTGTGTGTGTGTGTGTGTGTGTGTGTGTGTGTGTGCATACGAGCGTGAGTGCGTGGGTGCATGCGTGCGTGCGTGCGTGCGTGCGTGCGTGCGTGTGTGTGTGTGTGTGCGTGTGTGTGTGTGTGTGTGTGTGTGTGTGCGTGCGTGTGTGTGCGTCTGTGTGTGTGTGTGTGTGTGTGTGTGTGTGTGTGTGCTCTGGTAGGCCCCCATTTGTTTAAAAAGAATTCAAAACCAATTCCGCTCCACGAGATTAATGTCGCCATTTATTGTGAGACACCCTGTCCATACACAAAGAATCCGTGTCAAATTGGGTCACACAGGCACCATTACTCCATTTTACATGTACACATAATACACTTGAATTTAGCAATTAACCACTATAGACCTAATTAAAGAGTACTAACAACATGTGTTTATACACACATAGAACATAAGGTTCATATAGAATAGTTCAACAACGAGGTAGCAATTCCTTAATCTGCCTCTTTTCTTTCCGTACAGCGTGCTCGCACTCAAAGCCTGCTATTTGGCCGCTTTTGCTGTTCACTGATATCTGGCTTGTACTCCATGCGTCGCTATGTACTCTTATTTTACTATGTTTATGTTGATTGCATCAGCTTCTCTCTGTGTTTTCATAGCATAGTAAGTGAACATAGCAATGTCTCGTAGTATTTCAATATTGTCATTCTGTAATATTCTGTGAAGGGTGATAGTTTGCATATTATTAAAGTGCTTGTGGATATATTTAGCTCTAAATGTATTATAACTGGGACATGCTGTTAAGAAATGAAGTTCAGTTTCTACTTCGGGACAAAAAGGGCAAGATGTTAATGCTGTACTGTCAGTGTATTTTTTATTGACATGGAGTTCACTTGTACCTATTCTTAGCCTTGTCAGAGCATTTCTAAATTTAGCAATGGTAATTACATGCAGATATTTTTCTGTTTGATGAAGAAATTTAAATGTGTTGTAAATTAGAAAACGATCACTATTTCATTCTTTTCATGCCAGTTTTGTTTGTAACAGTCTATCATTCTTTGTTTCAGTAAAGCAATGAAGCTATTTTCATTACCTACTCCTTCGAATAACCAAACTTCTGAAAATCCAAAACGGTCTAGACAATTTTTTATGGCCCGAACGCCCAATTATGTATTTATTTATTTCGGTTTTCTCTCTTTCGTAAGCTAGTCTAGGTAATCTATTTGGGTCCATCTTCAGAATTCTGAACCAATAGCGTATTGCCTAATTGTACTATCCACAATTAGCGGATATCTACCTAATTCTCCATATACTAGAGATGTTTGGAGTTTTTTTACCTACTCCTAAGAACTTTTTACATACGAATAAGTGTATATGTTTTCTACCGCTCTGTAACTAGTTAAACCCCATATTTCTGCTGCATACATTAATAGTGATTTCACTTGCGTATCAAAGAGTTTAAAATAGATTTTTTTGTCTACGTGTCCTAAAGTATACATAGTTTTCATTACTTCAGCCACTTTGCCTTTAGCTCTACCAGCGTATTCGGCTAGTGATATGTCTACTGAAAGTTTTGTTGTAAGTGTGTACCCTAAATATTTATAATTATTTACTACCTCAATTTCCTCCCTTTTATAGAACCATTTCTCTCTCCTCCCTAGATATCCTCCCTTTCTGAATACCATAATTTTAGTCTTTTGAAGATTTACAGTTAGTCCTAGTGTATCAGATGTCTCTTGTAAGTTCTTAATTTGATTCTGTAATCCAGCTGGGGTTAAAGAAATTAATGCGATGTCGTCTGCAAATAGTAGTATAAATATTTCTGGCGTTCCAGTAATGAACTGATACCCATGTCTACCTTTTCTTACTACATTTTCTGCAACTTCAGATATTAATAATGAGAAGATCAGGGGAGATAATAAGCATCCCTGCTTCACTCCTAAAGGGCAGTCGAAGATATCTGTCAGCCCTGAACTACATCTGACGCAAGCTTGGACTTTTTTTTATATATGCCTTTTAACATGTTTAACATCTTAGTAGAAATGTTGTGTTTTTTCATATACCTCCCAAAGCTTTTCTCTGTTAACTGTGTCAAATGCCTTTTGGAAATCATGAAGGCTATATATAACTTGCTTCTTCGTCTCCCATAAAGGCAGTTGCTTATCATTGAAGTAAGCGTATGTATATGGTCTACTGTTGAGTAGCCTTTCCTAAAACCAGCTTGTTCTTTACTTATTTTATTCTCCTGTTCTGCCCAGTTATATAATCTTCTATTCAAAATTGCTGTGAAAATCTTGCTGGTTATGCATAAAAGAGATATGCCTCTGTAATTCCCTGGGTTTTCTTTATCGCCCTTCTTGTGTAGTGGTATTATAATAGCTTTAGTCCATTCAGTAGGAAAGTAACTGGTTTCGAATAGCTTATTGAATAATTTAGTTAAAAAGGGGGATAACTTTTGTCCTACTTTTTAGGAATTCAGGTGGAATGCCATCAATTCCAGCTGCCTTTCCTTTCTTGAGTTTATTTATAGCTGTAATGACCTCACTTTCCCGTTATTTCATCATCTAAACAAGGCACATTTAACCATTCAGAATTTGCCAGGTCAACTTCAACATTAGGGTTTGCTGGTGGGTTATGTTCTACTAACTGTTTTATTTCGAAATCCTGGTTTTGTCTATTCCTTGTGGGTTTAATAAGCTCTCAAAATGATCCTTCCATTGCCTTGGTGTAATTTGAGGATTAGATGTCCTCTTTTTACTTAATCCTTTAATCATGCTCCAAAATTTTTGACTATCTTTCTGGTCTTGAGTTAGTTTGTCATAAATGTTCTTCCTAAATTGGGTTTCCTTTTCCCTTCTAAGTTTTTGATATTGTGATCTTTTGTTTAAATAGACTGCTTTCCTCTCTTCGAATTTAGCTAAATTCCTATCTTTGTTTACGTTCTTTAGCCTGTTAAGCACTAGTCTGGCTTCTTTTTTCATATCTTGGCATTCTTTATCAAACCAGTCTTTAGATGTTTTTGCTGGTCCTCCTAGGCATATTGTTTTGCACATACTTTTTCCTGCCTCCTTTAGTAATTGATTGAATACAACTAAGTTATTATCAATATTTTGGTCTAGACCTTCCGTAATTTGAACCAGTGTTCGTTGCGATCTTTCCAAGTTAATGATGTCAATGTAATCCTGTTGCTTTGAAGGATCCCCCACTTGTATATCTTACTAAACCTTTTCTATTCTCCTCTAGCTGTAGTGTGTTTAATGAACTTTTTAATTCCAGCATTTACAGGCATGTGAGGGGATTCCACCCTCTCTTCTACTGAACATTTAATTACATTGTCTACTATTTCAGCTGAACATACATAGAAATCAATCACACTGTTTCCTCTTTCAGAGTAGAATGTGAATGCACTATCGAAGTTTTTTGTAACTAGTCCATTTAAAGGAATCATGTTAAAACTCTCACAGAGTTCCATCAAATTCCCTTCCGAATCCATTCGTATGAGGATCTTGTGAACGACGTGCAAACACATCCTGCTCCTGATTTATCAGACTGAATACATCATTTGTATCCTCAATGCTCGGGCCCCACTCGCCAATCCGAGCATTAAGGTCGCCACCAATGATAAAATAATAGTTTTTTCCTTGTTCCACCTGTGACAAAATAAACAATTCAATTTGTTCCAAAGTACAAGAGTAATCTCTGTCCACATAAAATCGACTGTTAACAGGATGAATGTACACACCAAAAAACAATATATCATTTTCACATAATAGCAAGTTCTTATCAATTTTTATACAAAGTACATTTTCAATATCAGTACAACCGTTTGTACATGGTGTGATAAGGCTTTGTTTACTAACATAAAAGTACCCCCCCCTGAAGGGCGCCCCATTTTGGTGAACTTAATGGCTGGAGAATGTAAATATGTAAAGTCTTGAAATTTTATATCAGGATCAAAAAAAGTAGAAGTAAATGTTTCTGAAAGGCAACAAATATCAAAGCTTGTTATATAATCATAGAAATCTGGATCTGACAGCTTATCTACAAGTCCTTCTACATCCAGCTAAGTATGTTAATGTGTGTTTTATTATTTCTTGCCTCTTGTATTACTTGATGGGTATGGTCAGGGTACTTTTCTCATTGTTTTTTGTCTTTTCCTGGTGTGTGCGTTTGGGAGCCTCCTGCTTGTTTGCTTGCACGTTTGTTTCCCTGTTTCACACTGCTAGAGTTCGATCTTGTGTAGGTTTGTTATTCGTGTGTGTACCAGTCCTTATCTTCTCCCCTCCGACCTGTTTAGCGCCAACATCTTTAACCGAATGACCTGACCAAATCGACATATCAAACTGCGCCTGCCTCGGGCCGTCTATTTTAGTTTTGCTACCCCTTCCCTCTATCGACTTCCTTGATTTGTCATCTTTAGCCAATAGGCTAGCATTCCTGGTTTGTATGCGTGGTTGAACGACTGCGCTACCACTAAACATGCTTGGCGAAGCGTCCGAGTTTGACTCGACTGTTTCTCCTTCACACGCACGCGCTTCTCTCGTGCTCTTGTTGCATTTGTATTGCGTGTGTTTTCACATCGCTCAGGGACATGACCCTTTTGGCACGAGACGTGTACACTGCTACAGCTCGCGTCATCTGCACTGACCTCTGACGTGTGAGGTCTTTGGGGTAAAGTGCATCCGTTCTGAACAGGTTTAGTTGTACTCATATTCAATGTCATACCATTCGCACTGGGATTATTCTGTTCACTTTCATCCGGTTTCTGACCCTCTTCATTATCACTTATAATTCCACATTGTTCTTCTGACATGATCGCATCACCATTCACACTACACTCATGTTCTTGATCGCTAACATTTACAAAATCATTCACCGCATTTTCAAGTTCTTTCCATGACAATGTGTATCCACACTGCTTGCGCTCGCTTCAACATTTCCTTTCTCACCCTCCCTTACATCTGCACCACTATCATCCTTGCTTTCCAACACTTGCATACTTTCTTCCTTTCTTTCATTCCTTGCACATCACTTCCACACTGATTTCCATCTATGTCTTTTCTACACCGATCATTATTTCTCAACCACTGTTTGATGCTCTCACTCTGATTCGTTTTGTCCCTTCTTCTTTCTTTCACCAACTCACTCTCTCTCGCTTTTTCACTCATCCTTTTCTTTTTCCGCATCCCACTCTTTTGTCCCAGTTTCTCCCATCACTTATGCCACTAACATCCGATTTAGTTCTCCAATTATGGAGGTTTATAGCACCCAATGCACTCGAAACACTCAGTGTACCCATCCCTTCTTCCTCCCCTGACACATTTTGAGTGTCCATTCTGGTATCATTTCTTGCTTCCCTCGACCTGGACAGGGTATTTCGCCTTCCGTTGCCTTCTTTCACAAAGAGTTTGCCCCTCACGTAGTAGCCTAGTTTGCCCATAGCCACGGGAGAGAGAGAGAGAGAGAGAGAGAGAGAGAGAGAGAGAGAGAGAGAGAGAGAGAGAGAGAGAGAATATTGTTTTTCAAAATAGACTGACTTACAGATATACGTTTACAAAACATTGACTGATGACTAGCACACAGATTTACAGGGCAAGTAAAAAAAAAACCCCTGCAATGCGCCTGCTGTACACACAACTACTCTCTCTCTCTCTCTCTCTCTCTCTCTCTCTCTCTCACACACACACACACACACACACACACACACACACACACACACACACCACACACACACACACGCAACGCACGCACGCACACACACACAAACACACACATACACACACACACACACACACACACACACACACACACACACACACACACTGACAAGACTGTTTTCACAAGAGATTGAATGATGACCACAGCACCGGATGGTCCACCTTGCTGAGAATCCTACAGAACATATTGAAGCTGACCATGTCTGGAATTTCAATCTCTTTCTTGTTTCCTTAAATCTGTGAGTAGGGGGGGGGGGGGGGGGGGGGGGGGGGGGGGGGGGGGGGAGGGAGTCAAACGGTAGGCAGTGATCAGAAATAGCACTGGAACAATGCAACTTACGTTTTCGAGTGACTATTTTCTATTCCAGGTATTTACATGTGATGAAAGAAGGACAATTCCAGTGTTTCTGAAGCAAGTTAGTCTTTCGAACCTCTCTTCAAAAATATCAAGGAGACAAAGAAAGCACAGCAGCAGTGCGCAGTGGCTCTACAAGATACGGGATGACTTCAACAGACGCAGGATCAGCCGGCCAGTGACCTCCTCACAGACACGCTGTGCTTCTTGTTCAGCTGATGAGGCTGGTTACTAGCTGGGCCACAATGTGACCCCCCCCCCCCCCCCCCCCCCCCCCCCCCCCCCCCCGAAAACGTATAATACCCATGGACGTTAAAAAAAACACTTTCTTTATACACCTGTATAGTTAACTTACACAATATTTGTGTATAATCAAATGTAGGTTGAGGAAAAGGCATTCAAATTGATTTTGGGGGATGCTTCTTGTCTTGTCGTCACACACTGTGCGGCAGGGCAATGCCGGCAGTCCCAGCTTCACGGCCAGCAGGTTTCCTGGCTTCAGACAAGCCGTGAAGGTCGACACACTGCGTCATGGGGGTCTGTTTCACTGCCACGTACTGGGACTTTGAAAATCATGTGCGTCTTGATCGTCAGTTAAGCATAAAGCAGTAAAACAGCCAGATGTATCAATGTATTGGCACCGCCAATGTGTGATTGAGAGCTTCCAGTCTCCAGAAAATGTAGTCTTTTTTCTGATATGTAAATTCCTACCCAGCTTCTGGACAGATGTACTCCTGAGGTTACATTTCACTTCGTGTCTGCACTGAAGCGTTGAAAGTGGAAGTATTCTTATATCCCCTCCGTTATCAAATATTTATTTTCTGATGATTCAAATCCGTTTTCTTGTATACGTTTGGTAAGTTCATTTAACTCCCCTGATACACTTATATACATAATCTTCCTGTCTTTCTCCCTGAGTCTCCGCGGCACACACACCCTGCCCCTCTGGACACTACACACCCCAAGCACTGACTTCACACAATGAAGATGCTGATGGAGACAATGGCTTCCAGGCCAGCTCCCACCAGGGGTTCCACACCTGCTGAGTCTGCTTTAGTGGTTGCCTGCCGTGTTGTCCAGGCAGGCTGACGTCACAGGCGGGGAGGCGGGTCCAGGCTGGCGGGAGGAGGGAGGGCCTTCAGGGACCTGTGTTAATCACGTCATTAGGACGTCCTCAGGCAGCAGCCCCTGGTGGTCTCCCTGCCCTCAGTCAGGCCCATAGCTGGCTGAACCCTGCTCCCTCCAGGACACCACCAACACCGGGGAAAGACTAGAGTGCGAATGGGGGGGGGGGGGGGGGGGGAGGAAAGGAGAGGGGACGGAGAAAGTTTGCGGTAAGAGAGAGGTGGGATTAGGCGAAGAAGGGGGTTGGGTGAGATAAGAATGGAGAGTAAAAAGAAAAGGGAAGGGGGGAGAACGAGAGAGAGAGAGAGAGGAGAGAGGGGGGGGGGGGAGAGAGAGACAGAGACGGACTGACGGACAAGACAGACAGAGAGACAGAGAGTAACAAG
The DNA here is from genome assembly GCA_016801955.1 of Conus betulinus. NCBI lineage: Eukaryota > Metazoa > Mollusca > Gastropoda > Neogastropoda > Conidae > Conus > Conus betulinus. Next base: position 92,133 of record JADBJO010004479.1, read on the forward strand.
CGAAATGGAGGCGGTGTGGTCAAGAAAAGAACTCAAGGATAGAATAGTAAGAAATGCAAGACTAGTCCTGGGTTAGAGAGAGAGAGAGAGAGAGAGAGAGAGAGAGAGAGAGAGAGAGAGAGAGAAGCCGGGGCGCTCAGCGTGGAGAGCCCGGACTGCAGGCAGGACTAACGGCGGGGGAGATGCGGAAGGCCGGGGCTCTAAAGCCCTCAGCTGACGTTACGTCGACAACAGTCTGACGGGATCACTTCAAGCCGGTAACCACTGACAAGCTAATGACTCGGAAAGCTATGGTGACCGATAAGAGTCACACAGGAGATTAGTTCAGCTAGAGAGGAGATTCCTGTCCCAACTCATGCACGCTCACACATGCCTGTGCACACATATGCACACAGACACCTTAACACACAATTATACATGCATTTTGTTCTTTCTTCCTTTCTTCCTTCTTTCTTTTTTTTCTTCTTTCTTTCTATCTGTCTATCTGTCTATCAGTATATCAATCAGTATATCTATCTATCAGTATCTATCTATCTATCTATCTATCTTGCTCTATCTATGTGTGTGTGTGTGTGTGTGTGTGTGTGTGTGTGTGTGTGTGTGTGTGTGTGTGTGTGTGTGTGTGTGTGTGTGTGTGTGGGGGGGGGGGGGGGGGGAGGGGGGGGGGGGGGGGGGGCGTTTCGTTCGTCGTCGTTCGTTCGTTGTTCAAGTCAAGTGACTGTAGACTGCGACGGAGCAGGCCAACAGTCCTTCGTTTCACTTGTCTTGAAGACAACAATTCACCAGACGGTTTTTTGTTGTTGTTGTTGTTTGTTGTTTGTTGTTGTTGTTGTTTTTTTTTGTTTGTTTTGTGTTTGTTTTTGTTTTTGTTTTTAAGAAAAGTGAGATAGAACCACACACACATGTGTAAGATTGTCTGTGCGTATAAGTGTACATGACTGTGTTTGATTGAGCGTGTGCGCGCGCGCGTGTGTTTGTGCGTGTGGCGCTCGCGCACGCACGCGCCCGTGTCTTTTGAGAGAGAGCAGAGAGACAGACAGACAGACAGACAGGTCGAGTCCATAACAGTTCTTCTAGCAGAACGCCGGATTGGTGATGCAGATGATCCTGGTGTTTTGTTTGGAATCTCCGCCGGCCCGTTTCGTATAGGCGGAGAGGTGGGGTACTCTCGGAGCTGACTTTGGTTCTGACTCCATTTTGCGAAAAGCCCTTCGATCAAGGTAATAAACAGAAGATCCGTAATCTTTGTCACGTAAAATCCCATTTCAAACTTTCGGGAGAGTTGGCCAGTTCGGCCGTTGGTATGGATGACACGTATATCCAGTGCATACTTCTGTGAAAAATGAGTGACTAATATTACACTGAATGACTCACGAAACGAATGCGTGTAGCGCCAGCAGGCAGCTCTTCAGTCGGATCTACCCAGGTAGGAAGCCTGTGTGTGTAAACGAGTGTTTATTGTATAGCGCTTAGAACTTGGTCTTTAACCGAGGATTGATGCTAAGTTATACTCTCTCGATAACATAAACACACACACACACACACACAAGAGAGAGAGAGAGAGAGAGAGGAGAGAGAGAGAGACAGACAGACAGACAGACAGACAGACAGACAGACAGACAGACAGACAGAGACAGAGACAGAGAGAGAGAGATGTAGATGTTATTCGGAAAGGCCCCTTAGAAGGGGGAAACATATAAAAGAACTTTGCATAATGCAATGCTAATCAGAGTGCAATAAACTAAGCTTTTACATAATTTCTCCGTTTAAACCCTCTGAAAAAAATACACAGCAAACTGCTTCACTGTTTTATCATTTGTCGATGACATTGACACAATTAATCTGAAGAGTGAAGGATGCAATATAATATTTGGGTGTAATACACTGTTGTCTAAGATCACTTAGTTTTGGACATGAAAGAACAAAATGAACTTCATTTTTTTGAGATCCCTGACATAATGGACAGGACAGACAGTCACACGATCATTTAAATGTCTGTAACGCTGAGAATGTGCATCGATATCCGATATACCAAATTTGATCTTGGTTATGCTATATTTCAAATGTGTGTCAATAACCATTGACAAATACCTCGGAACGCAATGCATAGGATTTAGCATTCTATAAATATCAAATCTATTGCTGTCTTCAACATGAGACTTCCTCCTCTGCTTATTACAATCAATCAATGTTTGCCGAAAAACACGGATAAAAGCAGTAAACGTTTTCATCGCCAACACCCTGACTCTCCCATACAAAAAACCAAATCCATATTCATACAACTTTAGCCTTACATTCGAGATCAAATTTTTCTTACCCCTTGCATCTAACTCCACGAGCATCGTATAGCTTTATAAAGGCAATCTGTGTGGTTCCATTTGTGTTATCCTTAACCAATAACGAATACATTTAACCACTGATATTAAATGGATAAGATATCGAGAGAGAGAGAGAGAGAGAGAGAGATGAGAGAGAGAGACGACGAGAGAGAGACGAGAGACAGGACAGGCTTCCGGAGACAGACAGCAGAGAGACAGAGGAGGAGAGAGAGAGAGAGAGAGAGAGAGAGAGAGAGACAGACAGACAGACAGACAGACAGAGTGAGGAGAGAGAGAGATTTCAGCAGCTGGCTGCATTCAGTTATGCCGAAATGTAGTCCTACTTTCCCGTCCAATTCAAGAGAAATTATAATGAATAAATCAAATAACAAAAACCAGACTAACCCTACTCTTTCCGTCGACCCAAAACTTTTTTTTCCTGGATGGTTACGAGGAAAAAAACACCGCCCTCCGACTGATTCTACCGTAAAAACCAACCCCTGAGAGGTGAGAGAATAATCATGCGGTCTCCGTTCCTTGTACCAGTGGCTTCCCTTCCTTATAATAATAATAAAATAATAATAATAATAATAATAATAATAATATAATAATAATAACTAGAGGGCTTATGTTTGCCTTAGAGCAAACATGGGAGGATTCCCCCTTAACACACACACACACAGACACGCGCGCGCGCACTTATGGTTTGCACTTCCAGTTCGCTATCATAACGTATATGTTGCAAATATAATGTTATGTAAATGTTCTGAATATCATTCCGGTCTGTCCAACCGTTTCGGAGTTATTCAAGTTTCAAATTTGACCGTTTTGGCCTTTTTTTTTTATCATATCTCGGCCAAAAAAACGACAAATTCATTTTTAAAAATGCCATTTGCACATGCCCCACAATGCCCTGCAAACTTTCCCGAAAATTTCAACACGATTGGATGAAAAAAAGGGTAATAGAAATAAAAAAAACCAAAAAAGAAAAAAAATTACGATAACAATAGTATTCCCCCAGAGAGGCCTTATGTTTGCCTTAGAGCAAACATGGGAATTCCCCCTTCAAATCATTTTATGAAACTTGCCTTTCTATGTTCACCGTTGAAAATTACATCCATCCACCATTACTGGTAAACGTTGATGCATATTTACCAAATAACGGTTTTTAACTGTCAAATGTGAAATTTATTGTATGAAAATAATGTTTTCATGTTCTGCGCTCAAAGTTACATCTAGCCACCAATTTTGGTCACAATTGATTCTTATTTGCAAAATAACGGTTTTTATCGGGTTTTAGATGTCGGATATCAAAATTGCTCTCGTAAACTTAAATATTCATGTTCAGCGTTCAAAGCAGCATCTAATCCGCAAGTTTTGTTAAAGATTGATGCATATTTGAAAAATAACGGGTTTTTAACGTTTTTTCTTTTTTTACCGTCGAAGTGTTTTGTAACATAGATACTTAATCAGCATATCAAATTACATACATCCACCAATTTTGGTTGAGATAGCTTCAAAAATGGAAAATAACAGTTTTTTTAACGGTTTTTAACTGTCGAAGTGTTTTGCAACATACATTTTTTTAAATTAGCATATCAAACTGCATAAGCAACCAAATTTGGTTTCTGTTACTTTGTTAGTCTTTGAGCTATTAAATATTCAAATTTCGCCTTTTAGAGTGTACCAAAATTTTGCATAAATTTAAATAACTGCCAAACCCTTTAAGATACCAATACCAAACTCCTTCCTGCACTGGGCCATAGCTACAGGAACATTTTCCGTAGATTAGTTTTGTGACGTCATTTCCAGTTTTTGCTATTCCGTAAAACAACTGAAACTGACCATTGACACTGTCAGGCACTTCCGGTTTGCACTTCCGGTTCGTTATTATAACGCACATGTTGCAAATATAGTGTTATGTAAGGTTCTGAATATCATTACGATCTGACCAACGTTTCTGAGTTATTCAAGTTTCAAATTTGGCCGTTTTGGCCGTTTTTTTGGCCACATCACGGCCAAAAAACGGTCAACTCATTTAAAAATTGCATTTGCACATGCCCACAATGCCCTGCAACTTTCCTGAAAATGTCAACACGACTGGATGAAAAAAGGGTAAGAAAAAAAAAAAAAGAAAAAAGAAAAAATGATTTTTACATTAACAATAGTATTCCCCCAGAGAGGGGGAATCCTAATAATAATAATAATAATAATAACAACAACAACAACAACAACAACAATGGTTTCTTATATAGCGCCTAATCAAAGAATTTCTCTAAGCGCTTTACAAAATCATACTACACATTCACCCTTCTCATATACAATAGTAAACCTTACACCCAACTACACATATTATAAGTACAACAAGATGCAAACATATAAATGTACTCCCAGTTTATCTTGTTGTTCGGTATCGTTACGTTAAATTTTGAGGTAGGCCTACACTTTTGAAACTGATATTTTAGTCCTCACTGAGATGAAGCCTGTGTACCTACTAAATTTCATCCAAATCGTACAGTGTGTCAAGAATAACGGTTTTTTAACGGTCAAATTTTGAAACACCATATGGAAGTGCTATTTGAGTGTGATAACCTTTCTATATACCAAATTATATTAAAACCCACCAATATTTAAGAAATAACGGCAAAATAACGGTTTTAACGGTTATTTAACCGAGGTACACTTTTGAAACTGGGTATCTTAATCCTCACTGGGCTAAAGCCTATCCACATTTCATCCAGGTCGGACAATATGTCAAGAATAACGGTTTTTAACAGTCAAATTTCGAAACACTATATGGAAGTGCCATTTGTGTGTGATAACCTTTCTATATACCAAATTTCATTAACATCCACTAATATATGAACAATAACGGCAAAATAACGATTTTAATGGTTTATAAACCGATGTACACTTTTGAAACTGGTATTTTAGTCCCCACTGGGCTAAAGCCTGTGTACATACCAAATTTCCTAATCGGACAATATGTCAGAATAACGGTTTTTAACGGTCAAATTTTGAAACACTATATAGAAGTGCCATTTGTGTTTGATAACCTTTCTATACACTAAATTTAATTAAATTCCACCACCTATAGATAAGAAATAACGACAAAACAACGGTTTATAACGGTTGTTTAATCGATTTTCAGCATTACACATCACTTACATATGGAAAAAGGCTCCGATTTGTCACACAGTCACGTCTGAGAGTGATGAACAGACACAGTCCATTCTATTCATTTATGAACATGTTCGCATACATTTTGCTCTATGTTATGAACAGCACTCGCTTCAATGAACAGCACCTCGCTCACAGTGTGTGTCAACAGTGTCACAATGTGTGTCAACAGTGTCACAGTGTGTGTCAACAGTGTCATGTCTGAAGCTGGCTAGGAACACACTGACTGCTAACACTGCTTTCATATTTACGTCGAGTGTGTGTGTGTGTGTGTGTGTGTGTGTGTGTGTGTGTGTGTGTGTGTGTGTGTGTGTGTGTGTGTGTGTGTGTGTTGTCATACAACTTTGAGTTAATCTGACAATAAATTGGTTTCAGTCGGTCAGTCAGTGTGTGTGTGTGTGTGTGTGTGTGTGTGTGTGTGTGTGTGTGTGTGTGTGTGTGTGTGTGTGTGTGTGTGTGTTGTGTGTGGTGTGTGTGTGTGTGTTGTGTGTGTGTGTTGTTGTTGTTGTTGTTGTTGTTGTTGTTTGTTTGTTCTTGTTCTGGTCGTTGTTGTTGTCTGTTTGTTTTCTTTTTTTTTCTGTCGCATCTTTGCATCTTTAACATCGTTACAACGACGGAGGGTTATTTGCTTAAACTTGTTTTTTCCTCATTGTTTATTTGTTCTGCCAATAATTTACCGAGGTTAAGTCTTGAACTATGCACTGGCAAATGACTATTTACAGTGAGGCACAATTAACTGATATGTTTATATCCTATTCTGATTTAAACATACTGACAAATTGGTATAATAAAGCGATTTATTCTGCACCGACAGATTGATATTCTAAAATGATGAACAATATACAATCGGACTGATAATTTACAGTTCTGGACGGAAACACACAGATTCATAATGCAATGTGATGAACATTGCCCTGATAAATCAATGATATAAAAGGATAACCACTGCACTAATATCAATAATTAATTGTAATGTACATTGCAATGGTATATCGATTAAGCGGTGATTTGTGTTGCCTGAATGACCAACAATCTAAAATGATACCTTCGTTGATTCATAACATCCCTTGGGACTTTCCATTTACGTCGTTTGATTGTTTTCCTCAGCAAGCATACAATCTCCACGTGGTAATATCTGGGCCCAAACAACGAGGAGTTCGCTCTCACTTTGCTCTTGTGTGTTCGTGTATTGCCTTTGCAATCCTTTCTTTCCCCCGAGGTATACTGTATTGAAAACACCAGAATCATTGAATGAATTACCGATCTACACGGAGGTTAAACACTGAAAATGGAAAGGGATCGTGTCGCTCTGTTGATCCTTCACCCATCCCCACACTTCCCGCGCGCGCGCGCGCGCGCGCGCGCGTGTGTGTGTGTGTGTGTGTGTGTATGTGTGCTCCCGCGCGCGCGCTTTGTGCATGTGTGTGTGTATATATGTGTGTGTGTGTGTGTGTGTGTGTGTGTGTGTGTGTGTGTGTGTGTGTGTGCGTGTGCGTACGCGCACGCATGTCTATGTGTGTGTGTGTGTGTGTGTGTGTGTGTGTGTGTGTGTGTGTGTGTGTGTGTGTGTGTGTGTGTGTGTGTGTGTGTGTGTGTGAGTGTTTGAGAGAGAGAGAGAGAGAGAGAGAGAGAGAGAGAGAGAGAGAGAGGGAACGAACAAACGAACGAATGATACCAAATGCAACAAACCTAATGTACAAAAGTGAACACAGACAGAAGGGGAGGGATATGGTGGGGTGGGGGGGGGGGCTGTGGGGGCATTATAGGAGAGAGAGAGAGAGAGAGAGAGAGAGAGAGAGAGAGAGAGAGAGAGAGAGAGAGAGAGAGAGAGTTAAAAAATAGCAATGAGAGACAGAGTGAGGGAGAAAGGAAGCGGTAGGGAGAAACAAGGCATGGCATTTAACATTAACATAAAAGGTACACAGAGAGAGAGAGAGAGAGAGAGAGAGAGAGAGAGAGAGAGAGAGAGAGAGAGAGAGAGAGAGAGAGAGAGAGGCTATAAACGAGAAGGTAAAACATTACATCATTAAATTCAGGTCTTAACTGAAGAAACCAACCATTTATAACTTTTCCATTAAATATCTGTGGTATGCTTTTTTGAACGATAATAAACTATTTTTTTTTTTTATGTATTCTGGGATTTCATTCCATAATTTTCCTCCTGAATAGATAAAGGATGTCATAAAGAGATCAGTTCTTGGTCGAGGGATAAAATTGTACTTTTGTTGCGAAAACTCTCGTATGGGAAATTTCTCTCGGAGATAGAATGGTGCAAGGTTATTCATAATCTTAAACATAAAGACAGCTTTGTTGAAGATACATTTAAATTCAAAAGGCAAGATGTTTAGTTCTTTATAATCACTTATTTCTAGAGAGGAAGATTTAAGAAGTATAAGTTTGAGAGAGCGTCTGTAGAGACTTTCAAGATGCCTTAAGGAGGCTTTACTAGCTAAATCCCAACAGGTTGAAGCATAATCCACATCACTTTGAATATAAGCATGAAAAAATAATTTCCGAGTATGTTGATCCAAGAAATGTTTGATTCTATTCAGCTGAAAGACTTTTTTCGATATTCTTTTTGATAAAGTCGAAAGCTGATTCGACCAGGATAAATTATTGTCAATAATAAGACCAAGTAGCTTATGAGAACTTACTTCATCTAATACGTTGTCATATATTTTTAATTCCTTTAGATTACCTTTAATATTTTGTCGCTTTTGCCTTGTTGATATTAACATGAATTTAGATTTTTGAGGATGAAGTGCCATATGGCAGAGAGAGAGGTGCGTTATGTATGTGCTTGTATGCGCGCGCGCGTGTTGTGTGTTGCGTGTGTGTGTGTGTGTGTGTGTGTGTGTGTGTGTGTGTGTGTGTGTGTGTGTGTGTGTGTGTGTGTGTGTGTGTGTGTGTGTGTGTGTGTGTGTGTGTGTTGCTCGCGTGCGTGCGTAGCCTAAGTGTGTGCGTGTATGTGTATGAGAAATTTGTTAAAGATCCCCTTTCCCCCATTGAAAGTAGCCTCCCCTCTCTCTCTCTCTCTCTCTCTCTCTCTCTCTCTCTCTCTCTCTCTCTCTCTCTCTGTGCGTTAAAACTGGTACATTCCAAAAAAACACAGTTGTACATGTTTGGCTTTTCGGAAAACCGGTTCAACTTGTCGCAAAGTGCTGTTTCTTTCATTTTTTTTTCTTTCCCCAAGTCTAAGCAGCTATGTCTGAGGAAAAGAATCACTTTTTATATTAATCGATTCGTAATCTTTTAATTTGACTGTTCATCATTCAGCAAAACACGTGCTTTTTTCATTTGAACGTTTTCCATATAAGGCCACATAAGGATCTAAATGAAGAGAGAGAGAGAGAGAGAGAGAGAGAGAGAGAGAGAGAGAGAGAGAGAGAGATGCTTGTCTGTTTGGTATTGACTTTCTAGAAGAGATGAAAAAAAAAAAAAAAAAAAAAAAAGAACATCCGCTGTAGTTAGTAGTTCTGAGGTGTTGGACGGATGGGGAAGGGAGGAGTACAGATAGATCTGTCAGATGGCACCCACCATTTCCTGACGTCTTGATTACCAGCCGTCCCTGTCTTCTTCCTTTCCCTGTGAAAAAGATGGCGGTGAAACGGGAGGGGACTGGGATGGCGAAGTGTTTAGCCTGCTGGTCTCTACGCACATTCAGTCTTTAGTTTGAGTTTGCTTCTTGTTCTTCTGTGATATAGACAAAGCATAAAGCAAACAACCCTTTTTTCAAAGTGTACGAACAGTGTCTATTATTACCTTAAATCTATTTCTAGTCTGTGCCAAAATAAGTGATTTATCCTGCTTGTAAATACACATACACAGTCAGACAGACACACAAACACAAACAAAATACATACGCGCGCGTGCGTGCACATCACGCATGTACACACGCGCGCGCGGACGCGCGCACACAGACACACACACACATACATACATACATACATACATTCTCTCTCTCTCTCTCTCTCTCTCTCTCTCTCTCTCTCTCTCTCTCTCTCTCTCTCTCTCTTGGACTAGGTGTAAAGTTGCCAAAATCTCTTTTGCTGAGTTTATTTGTATATAAATGTAGGTACGTGTCGGCACGTGTTTGTGTGCGCATGTGTTGGCACGAGAAGCGTGCGCACGCGAGTGCGTGCGTATGCACATGTGCGCGCGTGCGCGCGTGTGTGCGTGCGCGCATGTGTGCATGCATGCATGCTTATGTGTGTGTGTGTGTGTGTGTGTGTGTGTGTGTGTGTGTGTGTGTGTGTGTGTGTGTGTGTGCGTGCGTGCGTGCGTGCGCGTGAGGAAGAGCCGAGTGCATCCACAAATGGATGCGTTTGGTATTAATCCACGTACAGTATTGGTCTGAGACTACCGGTTTTAAACACCGTCGTTGCTCCCCCCCCCCCCCCCCCCCCCGCCCCCTGATCTGGCGATACCTCTCTCTCTCTCTCTCTCTCTCTCTCTCTCTCTCTCTCTCTCTCTCTCTCTCTCTCTCTCTCTCTCTCTCTCAACGATTGTTCATTTTTCCAGTAATATGTAGTGAAAAGACAAAATGTTGCTGTCATGTCATCATCAGATGATGAACTTGTAATTAAATCAGTTATGGAATTCACAGCGGAAGCATTGAAACTTAGACGATGAAGGATAGTGAAGTTTAAGATAACACATTATATGAGACAGAGAAAGAACTGACCTGTGTACCCGGGCCTCAGTCAGATTACACCTGAGGGCCAGCTGTTCCCGCGCATACACATCCGGGTAATGGGTCTTGTGGAACACCCTCTCCATCTCCTCCAGCTGGAAGCTGGTGAACGTCGTCCGGTTTCCCTCCTCTTCTTCCTCTTCCGCTCTCCTCCTTCCCCTCCTGCCCCCTCCTCCTCCCCTACCCCTTCCTTATCCTCCCTCTCCCCTCTTTGTCGCCGTCCTCGGATTCTTTGCTGCCGTCCCCCTGTTTGTCCTCACTGTCCTGACTGCCCTGGGTTCGGGTAGAGAACTCGTCATCTTTAAGGTCTAGAGAGGTGTCGGCAGTTCTGCTCTCTCGGGGATGAACCCCACAACTCCTCCTCCTCCTCTTCCTCCTACCCCACGGTCGGTCATCCCCCCTAGTCTTTCCCCCTGCAAGCCAGAAGTGCTGTGGGGGAGGCGCATTCTGGGAGAGACACTTCCGGTTGTTCGGGGCTGAGGGGGGTTCCATGGAGATAGTGGGAAGGAAGGTGGGACTGGTGGTGGTGGTGGTGGTGGTGGGGAGAGGGAGAGGGGATCGGGGGACGTGGTGGTGGTGGCGGTGAATTTGCTGCGGTCAGTGAGGTAGGCGGGGTCAGTGGGGCCGCGTTGAAGGCGCTGCCCGGGGTGAGGGCCGTGCTGGTCACCGCCATGTGTTTGTGCACGCCGGCCATGCCCACAGGATCGTCCAGCTCTGAAACAGCCCGCAGCCATCATCACCACAGACATCATCACCACAGACATCATCACCACAGACATCATCCCACAGCCATCCCCATCACCAGACATCATCATCACCACAGACATCATCACCACAGACATCATCACCACAGCCATCCGCACAGCCATCCCCCATCACCACAGCCATCATCAGCCATCATCACCACAGCCATCATCACCACAGCCATCATTACCACAGCCATCATCACTACAGCTATGATCACCACAGCCATCATCAAAAACCATCGCGAACATTCATCATCATCGCAGCCATCATCACCATAGACTTCATCACCACAGCCATTATCACCATAGATATCATCATCACCATAGACTTCATCACCACAGCCATCACCACAGCCATCATCACCATAGCCATCATCACCACAGTCAATATTACCATAGCCATCATCACAGCCATCATCACCACAGCCTTCATTATAGCCATCATCACCAAAGCCATTATCACAGTCATCATCACCACAGCCATCATCACCACAGCCTTCACCACAGCCATCATCACAGCCATCACCGCCGCAATCACCACCACAGCAATCATCACCACTGCCATCACTACAGCCATCATCATCACCACAACAAACACCACCACAGCCATCACCACCACAGCCATCATCACCACAGCCCTCATCATCAAAGCCATCATCACCAAGCCATCATCACAACCATCACCATAGCTATCATTACAGCCATCATCACTAAAGCCATAACTACAGCCATTATCACTAGCCATCATCATCACACCTATCATCACAGTCATCATCACCACAGTCATCACCACTGCTATCATCACAGCCATCATCTCAACAGTAATCACCCCAGAGCCATCATCACCACAGCCATCACCACAGCCCTCATCACAGCCATCATCACAGCCATCATCACCACAGCCATCACCACAGCCATCATCACAGCCATCATCATCACATCACAGCCATCATCATCACAGCCATCACCACAGCTATCATCATCACAGCCATCATCATCACAGCCATCATCACAGCCATCATCATCACAGCCATCATCACAGCCATCATCACAGCTCATCATCATCATCAGCCATCATCATCACATCATCATCACAGCCATCATCAGCCATCATCATCACAGCCATCATCATCACAGCCATCATCATCACAGCCATCATCATCACAGCCATCATCATCACAGCCATCATCACAGCCATCATCACCACAGCCATCATCATCACAGCCATCATCATCACAGCCATCATCACAGCCATCATCACAGCCATCATCATCACAGCCATAATCATCACACAGCCATCATCATCACAGCCATCATCACAGCCATCATCATCACAGCCATCATCACAGCCATCATCACAGCCATCATCACCACAGCCATCATCATCACAGCCATCATCATAACAGCCATCATCATCACAGCCATCATCACAGCCATCATCATCACAGCCATCATCATCACAGCCATCATCAGCCACAGCCATCATCACACAGCCATCATCATCACAGCCATCATCATCACAGCCATCATCATCACAGCCATCATCATCACAGCCATCATCACAGCCATCATCACAGCCATCATCACCACAGCCATCATCATCACAGCCATCACCACAGCCATCATCATCACAGCCATCATCACAGCCATCATCACAGCCATCATCACAGCCATCATCATCACACAGCCATCATCACCACAGCCATCATCATCACAGCCATCATCATCACAGCCATCATCACAGCCATCATCACAGCCATCATCACAGCCATCATCATCACAGCAGCCATCATCACCACAGCTATCATCATCACAGCCATCATCATCACAGCCATCATCATCACAGCCATCAGCCATCATCACAGCCATCATCACAGCCATCATCACCAGCATCATCATCACAGCTATCATCATCACAGCCATCATCATCACAGCCATCATCATCACAGCATCATCATCATCACCATCATCATCACAGCATCATCATCACAGCCATCATCATCACAGCCATCATCACAGCCATCATCACAGCCATCATCATCAGCATCATCATCACAGCCATCATCATCACAGCCATCATCACAGCCATCATCACATCACATCCATCATCAGCCATCATCAGCATCATCATCACAGCCATCATCATCACATCATCATCATCACAGCCATCATCATCACAGCCATCATCACAGCCATCATCATCACAGCCATCATCATCACAGCCATCATCACAGCCATCATCACAGCCATCATCACAGCCATCATCATCACAGCCATCATCACAGCCAGCCATCATCATCACAGCCATCATCATCACAGCCATCATCATCACAGCCATCATCATCACAGCCATCATCATCACAGCCAGCCATCATCATCACAGCCATCATCATCACA
>JADBJO010004479.1:110466-120466 GCA_016801955.1 Conus betulinus
TCCAACGATGTTTTCACCGCTGTTGAAAAATATTGGTATCTTAGGGTTTGTCTTAATGACTATCATGACCCATGTTTTCTCTGTTATTTTTCATTCCCGAATTTAAACTCTGGTTTAACTGATTTAACTTACGCTGAAAACCCTGTGTGTGTGTGTGTGTGTGTGTGTGTGTGTGTGTGTGTGTGTGTGTGTGTGTGTGTGTGTGTGTGTGTGTGACAGACAGACAGACAGATACAGACTAAGACAGAGACAGAGGGGCAGACAAACAGAGACAGACCGTGAGACAGCAAAAATTAGAGACAGACAGACAGAGACTGACTGACTGACAGAGAGAAAAGACAGACAGACGGACAGACAGACAGACAGACAGACAGAGAGAGGTGAGGATGGGGGAGAACCAACGAAACTGGCTTAACAGTTGAGAAGAATAAGCACATAAGGTTCGTTCAAATCATGCCGTTAAACATCCGACAGAAAACCAAGTACATGGAATCCAACACACAATCTTCACAAAATTATTATATATATTCATCAATTAAAACATAGACCAAATGACAAAAAAAAAGCTCAGATTGTTCACACACACACACACACACACACACACACACACACACACACACACACACACACACACACACACGCACGCACGCACACACACACACACACACACACACACACACACACACACACACACACACACACACACACAGATCAATCACACACATGCGCGCGCGCGCACGCACAGAGAGAGAGAGAGAGAGAGAGAGAGAGAGAGAGAGAGAGAGAGAGAGAGAGAGAGAGAGAGAGAGAGATGTTGATGTGTAGTTGGAACTATTCAACAAAACGTTCTGAAGTCTGGTGTCCACAGGCCGCCCTTCAAAAATGAATGCGCCAAGGCCTTGCTTAAGAAGTCGAATATCTATAGACAAGCATATTTCTTTTGAGATTTTCATCGTGTCTGAAAATTGATTTACCATCTTTTCTTTCATATGTTTATCAAGGTATATGCCAGGTGGTTCCAAGCAAGCAGATTAAAATGAAAGGAATGGGACTAATTTTCAGAAAACCACCTGGCGCAAAGATAGGGTCATGTGTGAGTCCGAAGGCCTGACATGTGACGTCAGGTAAGGGGTAGCTCATATATGTCTATATTGTGAATGATTTCACCGGGAGAAATCCCTGAATACAAGTGAAATGATATAGGGGTGGGCGGGTATTCATTTGATCTGTTATTAGATAAAGATTTCTTTTGGCTCAAATTTATGCTACTCCTCAGAACGCTTACATGGATTATGTAATGATTTAGTGTAAAATCCTGTGTTGGGCGTGTGACCAAAGCTGTATGACTTGGCTAATAAACCTGAAACTCCCATTTTATAACGAAAACTCAACACTGCAAACCCCACATGGTTTGGGTGGCATTAGGACACTTTGCAGTAAGCTTACAGACAAAATATGTTATTAATCCTTGAGAGAGAGAGAGAGAGAGAGAGAGAGAGAGAGAGAGAGAGAGAGAGAGAGAGAGAGAGAGAGAGAGAGAGAGGGCGCAAGTTAAATAACGTGGAAGGAAAAAAGTTATAATGAACGGCCGGTGTATAAATTTCTATACTCTCTTCATGAATCTGGCTCTGTCATTCTCTCTGGTTCCTACAAATGTCTTTATCTGAACGTATTGAAAAATGACTGAATGAAGCAGAGTTTTCATGCTTCTGGGAAGACCGGTTGAACATTGATGACTGTCAGCTGACTGCAGTCACGTAGAGGTCAGGGGAAGGCCGCCAGATCAGTACAGAGACAGCAGTTTTATCAAAGTAAATGAGCATGAAGCCACACAGTGTTTCGAGAAAAATAAATTCAGTTCGAACAGTATGTGTCCATTGTACCTGAATTATCCAGTGCTTTGTTAAAAGACAGAACTTGGACTGGCAGGCCTGGAGTCCCGTGTGGTCGCATGTCGGCATCAAAAAGAGGGTACAACATGCATAAATGGGACTGAAGTTATTTAGCTGACGTATTTCATAACTTTTTTTTTTTTTACTTTTTCTCATTTTAATGAGAGTCCTAAACAATTATGTAAACCACATCGTTAAAAACACCAGTACCCTCTCAAATTCTCCAGATTATTCAGTTCTAACCAAAATAATCAACACTATGTAAAGCAGCTTACTTGGTTAACACTGTAAAGCTTATGTGTAATCATTATGAATTCGCTAGTCAGTACAGATACTGTGTGTTGTGTTCATATCATCGCCACCAAGTGTGGCCATTGTTAACAACAGTACCTCGTTTTGCACGATTCATCCATTAATGAAGTTTCCTTCCCACGGGAACTTGCACGGCCACTCGTTTTACATCTTTCTTATCTTTTAAAGGTGAGGAAGCTCCGTGGTGCATTCCATGTCATGTTTCACTCACAGTGAAACATATTCTTTTAGACCGTTGGGACTTGCACGATGTGAGACATAAACACTTTACAGCAGACTCCATGAAAACCCTGTTCAGAGATGTCCCACCTGACGTGATCTTTGAGTTTCTGAAAGAGATTAGCATTTTTCATCTGATCTAAGATTTTACGAAGAAAGATTTTTAACGAAGTTTCTGGTACGCTTTTAGAAGATGTATTTTAAAGAGATGTATGAAAGGGTTTTTTTTTGTTATGACTTGTGAGTTGATTTTAACGTAGCGACAGCACTGATGTGGCCCTTTGCGGTCGGCTGGACTATAAGCAACCTTACCTTACCTTACCTTACCTTACCTTACCTTACCTTACCTTACCTTACCTTACCTTACCTTGCCACGGTTAGAGCGTGAGTGTGTATGACCATGAAAGATTCATTGTTTACTGTGTAGTATTTACATTAAGTTACAAATGTGCATTGTTCTAGAAACCCTATGAGGTGTCCCCAATTGAAGTCTTTGACTTGATTTTGACAGACAAAAGTTACACCATAAAGAAACGAAACAACAATATACATAAATGTGCGCGCGCGCTCAGAGAGAGAGAGAGAGAGAGAGAGAGAGAGAGAGAGAGAGAGAGAGAGAGAGAGAGCAAAGATTAGTATTTCTTACAGTACCGTGGGATTAAGTGATACTGTTAGCGTTTTTTCGCCATAAAATGTGTATGATACACTTGATCATAAAAAAATGTGTATGATACAGAGTTTTGAAAGTAACCTGGCTTATTTGCAGATTAAATATTCCATAACAGAAGACAACCACCAGAGTATAACAAACTCATCAGACGGGGACTCTTCGTTATAAATATGGCGAATTATTTTTGTTCGAGACAGACTGGCAAAATCAGGCATGATCTGAAGTAACAAAAGACATGTGATTCGTCAGGTTCTCTCGGCAGGACACGGTTCCTGAAGGTTAGGGTCAGGACGAGGAACAGAGAACTTCAGAAGGAGCCCTTGGAACAGCCATGAATGAAGAGTATACAGCTTTAGGACGTGTTGTGAGGCTGAGTGGCCGTTGATGGATGCCAGCTAGCCAACTACTTTTGGTGTTGAGTCTTTATCGTGCCATGATTGATCATCATCAGTGACTCCGACAAACAATAAGCAAAACAGAACTCACAGAATCGAGAACTTGTATTGTAAGCCTACAGATCCGTTTCCGTTCTACATGTTGAGAGCCTTTCTGAGGTATCCTCATGATGGTGTTTGATGGTAATACTTTACAACACATGGTGAGATCAACCCTAGACGCAAACCTTCATCTGGGGCGTTTGTTTGCAGAGTCAACTTGACAACGACAAAATGTCGTGGAGCATCAGCTTATCGAGTTGCCAAACGTTTGCATGAAGTACATCATGCTGGCTGTATGAACCTACCTGTAAGAGTTTCTGATCAAAGTACATCATCGGCACGAAAACGAGTGCAGATTTCTAACATCCCATCCCTTCCCACCCCCTCCTCACCTTCGTCCCGCCCCTTCTGCCATCTGCCATCCGCCCCTGATATATGTTAGACTTTACCATCACGTCATTCCAACTTAACGGCAACGTTGTGTACTAGCGGCATGCAAGCAGTGTCCTGGGTGTGGAAGAGAGTGCCACAACCTCTCCACCCTGAACACTCCAAACTTGAAAACTTATCTAAATATCTAATTGTTGAAACGCATCTCTCCAGGTCTCCCCAGTGGTGTCTACGTGTAAGGAGCAAACTCTGACTGCCTTTCTCGCCGATCCCTACTCAGTGCTGTCAGCGTGGCGGCTGGCAAGTGGCGGGTGGAGGGGGGTGAGGGGGTGAAATGTCTGTGGCCGGCACTGTGACCTGACACTGACCTGGCCGTCCTGCAAGAATGCTAAAAACCACTCCTCAGCAGCCAGTCCTCCACCACCACCCCCCCCCCCCCCCCCCGCCACCCCACCACTCACCATAGCAAACATGAGGAGGGAGGGGCACAGAGAGAGAGAGAGAGAGAGAGAGAGAGAGAGAGAGAGAGAGGTGGGGGTGGGGGAGGGAACGAATCAACTGCCATTTTTGCCGGACATCTGAACTTTCAACCCCGAAGAATTTCTTAAAGAAATGTCCACACACCCATCGTCCCCACTCTCTCCTTTCCACTCTCTCTCCTCCTCCCCCCCCCCCCCCCCCCCCTTTTTTTTTTTTTTTTTTTTTTTTTTTTTTTAAATCGGAGTTAAGTTCATCCCCGCCAGTCCATGGCGGGCAGCGTCCAGAAGGCGCGCGCCACGGCAAGAGTGTGTTCCGCCTGTCATGAAATCTGATTACATACCTAAATGTCAGGCAAGTGTGCCTAGTGACGTGAAGTGACGTGAATTCTTATTATATGGCTAAATGTCAGGCAAGTGTTCCTAGTGACGTGAAGTCTTATTATATGGCTAAATGTCAGGCAAGTGTTCCTAGTGACGTGAAATCTTATTATATGGCTAAATGTCAGGCAAGTGTTCCTAGTGACGTGAAGTCTTATTATATGGCTAAATGTCAGGCAAGTGTTCCTAGTGACGTGAAGTCTTATTATATGGCTAAATGTCAGGCAAGTGTTCCTAGTGACGTGAAGTCTTATTATATGGCTAAATGTCAGGCAAGTGTTCCTAGTGACGTGAAGTCTTATTATATGGCTAAATGTCAGGCAAGTGTTCCTAGTGACGTGAAGTCTTATTATATGGCTAAATGTCAGGCAAGTGTTCCTAGTGACGTGAAGTCTTATTATATGGCTAAATGTCAGGCAAGTGTTCCTAGTGACGTGATGTCTTATTATATGGCTAAATGTCAGGTAAGTGTTCCTAGTGACGCGAAGTCTTATTATATGGGTAAATGTCAGGCAAGTGTTCCTAGTGACGTGATGTCTTATTATATGGCTAAATGTCAGGTAAGTGTTCCTAGTGACGCGAAGTCTTATTATATGGGTAAATGTCAGCAGGCAAGTGTTCCTAGTGACGTGAAGTCTTATTATATGCCTAAACATCAGGCAAGAGTTCCGCGTGACATGAAATCTGATTACATTGCTTAATGTCAGGCAAGTGTTCCCCGGGATGTGAAGTCTGATCACATTGTTTTAACGTCAGGCAAGTGTTCCGCGTGACATGCCCAAGCGTACGGCAAGTGTTCTGAATTATCTGAAAACGGGAAACTGAAAATCACGGCTTTAAAACAAAACAAAGCACACACACAAACAACACAAACAAGAAAAGAAGAAAAAGAAGAAAAGAAAAAGAAGACAGAAAAGAAAAAAGAGAAGAAAACTGTATATAAAGAATGAGTTTTTGTGGATAATTACTATGTTGTTGTTGTTGTTGTTGTTGTTGTTGTTGTTGTTGTTGATGATGATGATGATGTTGTTTGTAATGGTTGCCTTAAACAAGAACTCTGCAGTACTTAGCTGACATTTTGAATCCATTCCGATCTCTGCCATTGAGCGGGCTGTAGGTTGAGGACACCATGAACACAGACTGGCATGCCAGCACAGGCATCTGACAGCCCACAGGCTGGCATGCCAGCACAGGCATCTGACAGCCCACAGACTGGCATGCCAGCACAGGCATCTGACAGCCCACAGACTGGCATGCCAGCACAGCTATCTGACAGCCCACAGACTGGCATGCCAGCCAGCACAGGCATCTGACAGCCCACAGACTGGCATGCCAGCACAGCTATCTGACAGCCCACAGACTGGCATGCCAGCCAGCACAGGCATCTGACAGCCCACAGACTGGCATGCCAGCACAGCTATCTGACAGCCCACAGACTGGCATGCCAGCACAGCTATCTGACAGCCCATAGACCGGCATGCCAGCACAGGCATCTGACAGCCCACAGACTGGCAAACCAGCCAGCACAGCTATCTGACAGCCCACAGACTGGCATGCCAGCACAGCTATCTGACAGCCCACAGACTGACATGCCAGCATAGCTATCTGACAGCCCACAGACTGGCATGCCAGCCAGCACAGCTATCTGACAGCCCACAGACTGGCATGCCAGCCAGCACAGCTATCTGACAGCCCACAGACTGACATGCCAGCACAGCTATCTGACAGCCCACAGACTGGCATGCCAGCCAGCACAGCTATCTGACAGCCCACAGACTGGCATGCCAGCACAGCTATCTGACAGCCCACAGACTGACATGCCAGCATAGCTATCTGACAGCCCACAGACTGGCATGCCAGCATAGCTATCTGACAGCCCACAGACTGGCATGCCAGCCAGCACAGGCATCTGACAGCCCACAGACTGGCATGCCAGCCAGCACAGCTATCTGACAGCCCACAGACTGGCATGCCAGCACCACAGGCATCTGACAGCCCACAGACTGGCATGCCAGCCAGCACAGCTATCTGACAGCCCACAGACTGGCATGCCAGCACAGCTATCTGACAGCCCACAGACTGGCATGCCAGCACAGGCATCTGACAGCCCACAGACTGGCATGCCAGCACAGCTATCTGACAGCCCACAGACTGGCATGCCAGCACAGCTATCTGACAGCCCACAGACTGGCATGCCAGCATAGCTATCTGACAGCCCACAGACTGGCATGCCAGCCAGCACAGGCATCTGACGGCCCACAGACTGGCATGCCAGCACAGCTATCTGACAGCCCACAGACTGGCATGCCAGCCAGCACAGGCATCTGACGGCCCACAGACTGGCATGCCAGCACAGCTATCTGACGGCCCACAGACTGGCATGCCAGCCAGCACAGGCATCTGACGGCCCACAGACTGGCATGCCAGCACAGCTATCTGACAGCCCACAGACTGGCATGCCAGCACAGCTATCTCACAGCCAGGAGTTCTTTGTATTCATTCTCATTCTCATATTCAGGGAGCAGGATTTCAATAGCTACTTGTTGCAAATTCTAAAAATGAGCCACAGTTTTTCTTCGCTTTAGAGTAAATGCACCTTAAACGAATAAAAAGCAAAAACAGAAGTCTTTTTAAAAGTTGAAGGAAAACGATATTGAGTGTTTGCTCCCGTCGTTCACAGACTGTTACACACGGAAACAAAAAGACCCCACATAGCCTGCACAAGTCTGCCGATGGTGGGTTTCTTTCCTTTCCTTTCCGTTTCTTTTCTTTTTCTTTTCTCTGTCTGCCAAACATCGCACTATTGGAATCAATTTGAGCCGGGAGAATGAAAATTGTCCGTGAAAAAAACAAATCACTGATTGCATTTCCTTGTAACGCATACATCTTCGCTTTGACACTGAAAACATCAGATTATACAATAGTAGCTTCCTAGTCCCAATGCATGAAGTTTTTTGTCATTCCCTTTTTTCATGATTTTTTTTATGTCTGCTCTAGATCCTGGAGCAAAGAGGAACAGCCAGAAAAATTTCGAGCTGAAATTTCCTGATGTAAAATATTCTTGGCGAAAATGTTCTAGTATCAGTAGGTAGATATGATGCAGAATGTTTTTTCAACTGACAAACAGCGAACACAGTTTTCCATTCCTACACAACAGAGGCAGCAGTAACAGTGTTTGTTTCTGTTGTGGTGTTGAAGGAGGTCCTGTGCAACATGACGAATTTCCTCTTCCCTCATCTGTGCTTTTCATTCTCACAACCGTCAATTCCCATTCGACATCTTTTCCAACCGTTCAGATGAGAAGGGAAAGACAAAAACAGATGATCTGAAGGTTGCAGGACAACAAGACATTTTAATAAAATGATAGAGAAATGAAAATAGCCTTAAAGAACGCGTCGCTAAACAGCGTCCGGAACAAAGGAGGATCACGCTTTACATCCTGTTTGTCCAGGACAAAGGAGGGACAAAGTGTACAAACTGTTTGTCCAGGACAAAGTAGAGACACGCTGTACAATCTGTTTGTCCATGACAAAGGAAAGACGCACGGTACATCCTGTTTGTCCAGGACAAAGGAGAGACATGCTGTACATCCTATTTGTCCAGGACAGAGGAGAGATATGCTGTACATCCTATTTGTCCAGGACAAAGGAGGAACTGTAAATGCGGCTGCTCATCAGCAAGTGGGGATCAGGTCAAACTTTTTGTTTGTTTTACCCCATTCTTCTGACTGATGAATCTAGAGCTGGTAATAGTTGATGGGACTTCTGGAATCGACTCTGCATGACAGTATTTTCTGTCCTTTGCAATTGTTGATCAGGCAACAAAAGACAAGCAGTGTTCGCTATAAACTAATCCTGCACAGTTGGGCAACATCTGCCATGCTTGTAGTGGTTGTGTATTTTACAGTGGGCAACATATTAAAGTAGGCAACCAGAAAGCCCTAGTAAGGAAAAGGCCTGCTTGGCTTCAGAGTGGACACCTCTTTTTGTTTCCAGCAGGCATTGTTACTTTGAAACCGTCCAGGCCTTGTCTGGGGTGTACTAAATCCAGGCACCTTTAAAAGGCTCAGACTTGGCGGGATGAAATGCATACAGCTTTACATGAAAACTGAAACAGCCAAAATTTGGAGTGCATTAAAACAAAAAGTGCTACTTCTTAACGTATCAAGTGTTATCTTCGTTAGCCTTATATACTAGTACTGCTTTTTTTTTTATATTAGACTGATCCATCCTTACTTTGGACTGTATTAAATGCAGTTAGTGTTATTCTTAAACTGATAAAGCCTCAGTTTGGTGTGTATTAAAAGCGGGTAGTGTTATTCTTAAACTGATAAAACCTCATTTTAGTGTGCATTAAATGCAGGCAGTGTCATATTTAAACTGATAAAACCTTAATTGGCCTATTTTGAATCCAGGTAGTGTGTATTCTTAGATTGATAAAACCTTAGTTTGGCGCGGCGTGTATCAAATGCAGTTAGTGTTGTTCTTAAACTGCTAAAAAATTTAGTTTGGCGTGAATTAAATGCAGTTACTTTTATTCTTAATATAAAACACAGGTAGTGTTATTTAAAAACTGATAAAACATTAGTTTAGCGTGTATCAACTGCAGGCAGTGTCATTCTTAGACTGATAAAATGCAGATAATGTGATAAAATATTAGTTTGGCGTATATTAATGTAGACAGTGTTATTCTTAAATTGAAAAAGAAACTTAGTCTGGTGTGTATCAAATGCATATAGTGTTATTCTTAAACTGATAGGACCTTAGTTTGGCGTGTATTAAATGCGGGTGGTGTTATTCGTAAACATGTAAAACTTAAGTTTGGCATGTGTTAAATGCAGGTAGTGCCATTCTTAAACTGATAAAACCTTAGTTTGGTGTGTATTCAATGCAGGTAATGTTATTCTTAAACTGACTAAGCCACAAGTTGGTGTGTATGAATGCAGGTAGCATTATTCTTAAACTGATAAAACCTTAGTTTGGTGCTTATCAAATGCAGGTAGTGTTGTTCTTTAACTGATAAAACCTTAGTTTGATGCGTATCAAATGCAAGAAGTGTTATTCTTAAATGATAAAACCTTAGTTAGGCGTGTATGAAATGCAGGTAGTTTTATCTTAAATTGATAAAATCTTAGTTCAGTGTGTATTCAATGCAGGTAGCATCATCCTCAAAGTGCTCAGCATGTACTGTCAGTGCAGGTGTTGTGATACCTTTAAAATGATC